>CACKRE030001031.1:216351-229211 GCA_902602495.3 Ectocarpus sp. CCAP 1310/34
CCCCCCCCCCCCCCCCCCCCTACTACCTTCCAACTCGCTGCATGCCCGCAAATAGCCCCCTTTCCACGACCGCGTGGAAGGAGGCGTCGAGCTCGGTGTCGGGGCGTACCCGGAAGAACGCATGTTCGTGCTCGACGTGCCGAAGACGGGAGCAAGAACAACAAGTGGAGGCGGAGGAGCCGCCGCGCGGCACAAGCGAGTTCACCTCGCGCCGAACCCTGCGTGGCTGCGCGTGAACGAGGTTATGATCGGGGTGTCCTCGACGGACGCCCTGTTCGACCTGTCGGGGGAAGAGGTGAGCGCCGGAGGCAAGGGCACCAACAGGCTGGCGAGGCTCGCGGGCCACCTACTGCAGCAGCAGTCGTTCTACCCGCTCTTCCCGCCGCCCGCGGGCTCGGCGGCGCAACTCGACATGCGCCACGCGCACCGCTGGGGCATGCCGGCCACACCCGACGTGCTGCTCGTGCCGTCCAGGCTGGCGCAGTTCGCGCGACAAGTGCAGGTATGTGTGTATACAGCGCCTCACGGGGGCAGGGATATGGTACCACTATTTTTTGCTGTTTTTGTTTTGCTGTCGTGGCTGCTGTTTGGGCCTCTCGGGACCGGTTGATTCGTGGGAGTGGTGGTGGGACGGGTGGGGTCTGGTGGTTCATTGTGCCGTCTCTTTTTCCTCCTTTGGCAGCGTATCCCTGCCCCTGCTGCTACACGTTGAGATGTCGCCTCTTGACGGGGGGAATGTGGTGAAATGGCTCCTTTCCGCGCGCGTGTGTCTCCGTACTACGGTATCTTCGTCGCGAGAAGGGCCCAGCAGAGCGCTTTTACCCTCGTGGTAATTGAACGAGCAATGCCAAGATATTTATGTACGTATGATACCTCTCACGATCAAGCGCTTTCTCAACAGTAGTAGTGTCGCGCCCGGATTGAAACCCACGACCTCGGCCATCCAGTAGGTTGGTTTCCAGGACACGCCAAAGTTGGTAGAGCACCTTTTGACCACTGGGGGCGACCCGATAGTCGCAGCCACACGTGTGAGATTTGGTGTTTTTGTGGCAAAATAATTTTTGTGAGTGATTTTGAACTTGGTGTAACGCGAAACAGGGGCATTTTATGCACCTGGTTGTCAGTTCCAACATCCGACTCCACCTCCACTCTTCCGTGTTTGTCCCACAGGTGCTTTGTGCCTCCACCCACGTACACCCTCTAACCCTCTCCTCGATCTGTTTTGTTTTGTTCTCCGCCTCGTTGCCTGACAGTTCTTCTCTTTCGCCTTCGTTTGCGCTGCCCCCCTTTGTTCTGACCCCCCCCCCCCCTCTCCTCCGCTGCTCTCTCTGTCTCTCTCCTCCGCTGTTCTCTGTTATCTCGTCAGGGATGCCTGTGCGTGAATCCGGGTCAGCTGTCCAAGGGTATGGGTGGAGGGACGTACGCCGAGTTAGCCGTGCACCCCATACCGCAGGAAACGTTAGCAAAGAAGCAGAAGGGTGAGAAAGCGCGCTGCCAATTCTGTAGAATCTCACACTCGGACAGTGGGCGTGGTTGTGTAGTAGCGCGTGCACGTGCCTCGCTTGTGCGATGCTTTCTGTTTTTTAGACGGGAAGACCCAAGCGGCGGGCGGTTGGTTTCGCCTCGTTTTTTTTTTGCGATCGTCCTGCGTGTCGATGTATGCGAATGCAGAAAAAGTTCAGCACCCCCCGCCATCATGTTTTTTCTCACCTTTGTTGCCCTCTCTACCGGTAGTGTAGGAACCCGCCTGGTGTGTGTGTATGATGCACTTTGCAGTCCGTTGGTCCTTCTGTCCCTCACAATCGAAGGCCGTTCACCTGGTGGCCTCGCTTTTGCTTTTCCACGATTTTGGTGCAATAATTGTCCTTTGCCCTCGCCCTCGCCACGCCACACTCTGTCGTATTCCGCGATCGGTCCGACGTCTTTGTGCATCTTGTACGAATCACACGCCCCCGGCAGCAGCAGAGAACCTAGTTGCAGTTAACCTTGTGCTGTTTCGGCACCCACGGTCGTAGCCCTATTGTGTCGTTTTGCGAGAAACGTTTGCTCTCCCCTCCGACGCCTCCCTCCGTCGCGCTGCAACCACCCCGCGCGTCACGCACACCTGACTCACGGGGTCCCAGACCACGGCCCTTAGAAGAGAGCGTTTTCTGTTTTCAACCGCGCTGGAAATGACGTCGTTTCATTGGCCAGCGGGTTAGCGGGGCAGACGCTAATAATAAACAAGACACACACACCTGACACGCGAATGATGCCGCTCACGTGACTATGTGCAGAGCTGGCGGACAAGCCCGACGCTACGATCGAGCACGACGTGGCTAAGCGCACGTGCGTGGAGATAAGGAGAATCTAGTCGGCGAACGCCACCCGCGCGGCAGAGGACGACGGTGTAGAAGGCGAAGAAATGAAGTATTATTAGGTATTTACTATGTACAACCTAAACGCGTGGGCAAGAGGTGCACGGCAGGATTATAGGTGCCGAGAGGGGGAGACTGACTGCTTCAGGAGATAACGGGGAACGTTTTTTTGTGAAATTATTTAATTTTGTGCCGTAGGGTCATTCGTGAGATGGGAGCGCGCAGCAGGCGGGGGAGCAGAGGGAGTGAGGCCAAGAAAGGGAGGGAGGGAGGGAGAGAGAGAGAGAGTCAGAGAGAGGGAAAGAGGTCATGCTTCGCGACAACGCATCCACCAAAAAGTTCGGGAGACGTCTTTTATGTTGCGACAAGAGAAAACAAGCAGCTCTTTCGTCATCCTAATGAATCGAGGTCTCCCAAGGGGAGCTCTTCCTTCATGTGGGAGACTCTGTAATTTCATTGGACGATGTGGCGGAGGAGATGGGTCGATCCTTTGCCCCCTGTTTCCTCGTGGAATAGTAGCTGCTCCCGCTTGTGGTTGGTGTTCGTTCTCGTTGTGTCTGTCTCTCAGCGTCAGTTACTCGATGGCAGCCTACGCGAGTCTAGGCAGGGCATGTACTGCTACCGCTGTAGTGACGCTATCCGTTCGGATACCGTTTTCCGCTTGACGACATCAGAGTGTCGCGTTTCATGCTTGCGCGTGGCTAACACCCCCCCGGCAATCAAGTCGACCGTGAAGGGTTTTTAATTTCACGCGTTGAGCGTTCAGGGCATGATGAGATGTCACGCTACTTTTGGCCCCACTTTGGGGCGTTCTACATACGCGTTGTGTTTTCGCGCCGGTGGTAGTGTAAGTGTCTGATGCTCGCAGGCCCGACGATGTGGACTTGAGTGTTAGTCTGCACGTCAGTTGTACGAGTTTCGGTGGGGTTTCGCACCAGCCTGGGTAACCCGGGAGGAAAACCACCCCGAGGACTTTTTTCTCTCCCCGCCCTCGTTCAGCGCCGCTGGCGTGTTTTTTGATCGCGAGAATGACCGAACGATTCAGTTGCCCCGTTCCCTCTCGTCGACAGCAGTGAAATCGAAACGTGGTCGTTCCCAGGAATTGATCAGTACCCTTTCTTTGGGCATAGTGGGAGAAGTCTTTCCGCTTCCCGACTGCGCCGAAATTTCGAACGCACATGCCAACGTCAGGAAGTTGCATGGCTGTCAACCGAATGACGAGGGGGAACGGTTCCACAGCAGGTGGTCCATGCCTACAGCACACGTGTCGAAGTAAGTTGCCGAAATGTCGACTCAACGAACCCGACCCCGGTTTCATGCTCACGCACTTCTGCTTTGCAAGGGGCCTTCTCTCGTTCAACCACAGCCTCCTTCCCGGACGATGTTTTCCCCTCGACTCGTTCACCAAAACTGTGCAACATTGCTTCTCTGTCTGTCTCTCTTTCACTCACTCTCTCTCCCATGACGCTACTCTGTGATACTAGTACTATTCCACCATACTTCACACACCAAGTTCTCCTTCCGTATCTATTAGCCTCCCTCACGATGTTCTTTCTCTTCTCTCCCTGTTTCTGTGTCTCTGTCTGTCTCTGGTTCTCTCCATCTATCCCCCCCCCTCTCCACCCACTTCCCGAAGGCCTTTAGGTGGGGTATCTGGTCTCCTCATGCCGATACTAAGTCCCCTTTGGGCAGGTCTTGCCATCGGGTGATGGTGTCAGTCCAATGCCCGTTCAGCCCGACCTCCACCGTAATCTGCCGCGTTGTGTAAGGAAGTACAACGATGTCAACACACACACGTTCGTATAGTAGAAATCCTGCATGCGGCAATAGCTGAAACAATGGCAGATCAACACGACACGAACAAGCCCAGCACAGTTGTGCCGGTACTCGTGGAAGACGAACGAGAAACCGGCGTGTGCTTCTGAGAGTACCGGTAGAGGCGTTGAGGCGGGATGGCTTCAGACTAGACTAGAAACAGCACAAGCCGCATACGAAGTCGAAGTCCTTCACAAAAGCGTTTACGGGCGGCGTTTCAGGCATGACGTCATCGTGTTGCGACCGCAAACACCCCCGAGGTTGCAACTGTTCGTTTCACGAACCTTTTCAGTCCCTTTCCCCAAGCTGGTTCTCCCCAGCACCTTGTACTTGAGGTCGGCGAGCCCGTTCTGTCTCCAAGTCTTCGAATGCTCCTATTTGTAAAAAAACACAAGTACGTGAACGGCCGTGTCCAACCAGAGTTCATACCGCGTATGACGAGGGGGGGGGGGGGGGGNCCCTACAAAGCCGGGACGGAGCACGCCGGGTTCTCACCGGACCAGGCTCTCACATTACCAAGCGCGAAGCGCCGTGAGAAATTCGGCGAGTCGCATGAAGGGTGCGCTGCGTCCTGCTATAAGGGTGTTCGGCACCTTGTGCTTGCTTCCTTGCGTACGGATGACAGCTGCGTATGACTTAATTTATTTTCTGGTGCTTTTACTTCCAGAGACAGTTGTAAGCACTGTGTAACTGCCTCGAGGGTGCTTGACCATTTCGATCATCCCCCTTGCGCGGAGTGAGAGTTCTCCACCCCGCACAACATGATCTACTCGACCACCATTGTGGTCACCGCCAAAAAAAAAAGAGGTAAAAAAAAACAAACGGTAACCTGGTTGCCGAGTTCACGAAGTGAATTGGCTTGTTCTACAACGTCGGTGCCAAGCGAAGAAAGCCCAATCCCGATGGCAAACACCGAGGGGGGGGGGTTGCCAAGGGCGGCAAAGGAGTGTCGTGCAACAAGGTAGGGTTGTTTACACACCAAATCAAAGGAGTTGCACGTTGGGGCCTCGCCTCTCTCTCTCTCTCTCTCTCTCTCTCTCTCTTTGTCTCTCGTATGTCAATTTCCTCAGCATCGTGCGCTTTCGCTATGTGCACCTCCGTCTTTTCACCATGAGTATGGCTCTCTTCAGCCTCAATACTGTTCAGCTTTGTCCTGTACAGCAAATCAAGGTCACCTCCAGCGCTTCCTTCTTGACCTGGCACTTCCACTGCTCGTTCTGACGCAGCAGGTTTAGCTTGGTAGGCAGATCTAAGCCTTCCAAGTCTTTGAATTCCCCAACCTCCACCTTTTGCGGCTCTAGCCTCGCCTTTTCGTGGACACGAACGACGCAAGATCATGCAACAAGATGCGACACGATGTGATTCGCGCTGACACCGGGTTGGATAGGCTTATCATGGCAAGTGCGTGTTGATACGGCGAGCCCCCCTTCCTCTACGTTTTCCGGGTGGAATAGGGAAGTTGCCTTTTGAACATGCAAGGCAGTCACGACGGCTCGCGATTCCCAACACACAAAAGCAGACGTGAACCACTGGGAAACACCCGGCGACTTTTATTGAATCTGGCAGCTAACGAGGGTGGGATGGTACGGTTGCATCCTGTGGCAACTCTATAGCTGGTAGTTCTGTCTAAAACACAGTAGCAGCAGCAGCAGCTGTGGCAGCATAGAGAAACACACACTGCCACGCCTGTGCCTACCTTACCTCGGTGACTCGCTTTATTATCAATACAATTACTTGGGGCTAGGCTTTACGCAAGATATTCATACAAGAAGATCAGAGAGTGCTACGGCCGAGGCATGCTGACCTCTTGGGCAATGTCTAGAGGTCTAGACTGGGCGCAACATACCTCTAGGATGCGACTGTACATCTCATCGTCTTCGCCCCCCCAACCCCAGAAGGTGTTGGGAAAGCCATTGATCGCTTCGAAATCCTTCCGATTGAAGGCCACTACCCCCCCGAAATACCTGCGCACATTTTCGTTACATGTTCACGGCGGCGGGTAGTGGTGTTCATTGCGAAGCTTTGGTCAGGTAAAACCTCAAGAAAAATGGTAGCGTTGGGAAGCACGGTTGTCCCGAGTTCACAGCCCAGTTTCATTTGCGCTTCTACAGTCAAACTGACACGGCGAAGACGCCGCGCTTTGCCCCCATGTGGGGCATAAAAACACCCCCTCACTTTCTCCCAATTCGAGGCCTAGTTGTCGATGTGAACCAAGTACATGTACGAGCTAAATCAGCTCTTGCTCCATATAAACAACATGCAGCTCACTTCGGGTTGTTGCTGTACTGCTTCCAGACCCTCGCCACGTGGACCGGTCTCTCCGGTACCGTAGCGTACCACCTGCTCTCTCCGAGGCGCAACGGGCAGCGGCAAGAAGGACGGCAGCAACCGCGCAACCGCCACAAACGGCATGACACCCTTAGTCCAGGGCGGGCATGAGGGAAACAAGGTGCTGTACGTGCGAGAAGCACAGATATCGTTACTGTGACGGGGGGTAGCCATTTCCACACACATCCATCACCCTCTTGTGCCCCCATGAAGCCTGCATCCCTCAGTTAAGTTTGGTCGGGGCTCGTGGGGCGTCGACAACCGGGCAAGATCAGGAGACGGTTGCACACTGGGTGTTCTCTTCTGACACGTTCGCAACGAGAGCAGCTCAAAATCGAAGGACACACCGGCTGTAGTTGCTGGCCGGTCTTCAGTGGTCGAACAATAAGAATACTGAAGCGCTACTGTAGACGAACCAACATGCGAACCTTATCCGTCCGGGTGTCTCACCAAACGCTTTTCTTCAAAGAAGGTTTGTAGTCCATTCGTTCCGTTTTGCTCCCCAACCCCTCCCCTCCCTCAAAACCTGTGTACGACCCATGAGCGTACCTGGTTTCTGTTCAAACGCGAGGTCTCGTGAGGAGCGCTCTCCCAGCGCAGGCGAGCTCGCAACAATTAGCGTCAGCCCCTTTGTGAGCATGTTTGTCTATCTGCCGGTTGCAGCCAATGTTGTTGGGACGTGCATACACACACGTCGTTACACCATCTAACGGACCAAGAAGGCCCTGCCGCGAAGCGCATCGTGACGGGTCTCCCTCGTTGCTTACCGCGCGAGCTCGTTCGAGGGCAGGAGGTCAACGTCGTGGAACAGGAATACTTGTGCCCCTTCCATTCGGGCCAGGTCGAATCCGATGTTGAGAAGCTTGCCGCGGTTGAACTTGAGGCCGTCGTCGGCCGACTGCTCCACCACATACACACGAAACTCCCCCCCCGCCCCTCCCACCGCCCTCTCCAGGAAGTCCTCCATGTAGGGCACGAACTGCTCCAGGTGAGCCGAGCGCCGTTGCGCGGGATCCAAGTCCCTGTATGGGACTACCACGGCAACTTTCGTCTTGTCTCCATCTTGAGGCGGAAGCGACGACGGCCCTTCTTGCCGTGATCGTTTTGCTGGAGGAGGCGAGAAAGATTCTAGGTCCTCCTCCTCGCCCCCTTGGCGAGAGGGAGGCGGCGGTGTCGAAGTGGCAGGAGCGAACCAGGTCGACTCGCCGGTCTGCGTGTCGAAGAAGTAGTCCCTCCCGAACTTGGAAGAGACGCACCTCACCCACCCGGGCGGGAGCTTCCTTCCGTCGTGGTATTGCATCGGCTGTATGCCCACACGGCCGTGTGTGCGTGCTCGTAGAAAGAGAGAAACAGCAGGGATAAGGTGTCGGCGTCGCTCTGTCCTCTCCGCCAGATGCCACATCCGAAAAGAGGTTCCAAAATGGAACCAAACCCACAGTCCAGTCCAGCGTCCAGCGTCCAAACGTCCAGCACCCTGCCCAGCACCAGCACCAGCGCGCAGTGCAGCACCCCACATCCCGACGGGACCCTTATAAGAGACAGCAAGGAGAGCCGCTGCATCCTTCCCCCGTAAAGCCTTCCTCTCTCTCTCCTTCTTCTCGCTGACTTTCCCTGTCTCTCCCTGGTTTTCCGGTGTCGCACAGGGGATAGTTCTGCTGGGCTTCACTAAACAAAGCAGCTACACCATCAGGTGTGTTTGTGCCGCCTCTGTCGACAAACGAAGCAACCGAATGACGAACAGGACCACCCCGTAGGCATCCTCGCGCAAAAACATCCGCCGACACACGAGACAAGTGGGACGAAAAGGCGGCAAATTTTGGCAAAATCGAGGTAACGTCGATGCTCACGACGTCCCTCGCCCCCGTCCGCTCATGCGTCGCGCGCTGAATTATTTTTAATTATATTTTTGCACTTCCGTGTCGCGTACCAGCAAATGAAAGAGAGCTAACTCAGGAGAGGCTAGGTTGGAGTCGCCGCCCAGCCCACACCGTCAATTCGTCATCGGGCACCAGGCGAAGCGTAACCTGCTCGCTGTTTTGCCTGCCTCCGCCACGGCGGGACGCCGAGGGGGGGCTGTTGGGTTCATCGCCCACATGGAAGGCAGGGGGCGCGGCAATAGCAGGGGCGCCGCGACGAGAGCAACAAGCAGAGGCGCGAGAGCAGGGGCACGAGGGAGAGGGGGAGGGACGCGGGGGGAAAGAGGGGATAGAAGTGGGAAAGGAAAACGGCCGGCTTGGTCACCGTCGGGGCAGGTATCGTCATCCTTTCCGTCAGCGAGCGGCGGCAGCGGCGATGGAGGAGTAGGAGGTGGTGGAGCAGGCGGCGGCGCCGGCGCCGGCGACTCGTACGACACGCTCGGCAAGCTGGTGTCGAAAGCGACCAAGCCAACTCGCGAGACGGGGTATAAGCGCCTCGACGAGGTGATGCCGCGATTATAGCAGAAAGGAATGCGCGTTGGAGACGAGTAAGGATAGTGTACGCGAAGCCAGTGTGTACGAGCTTGGTCCGAAAACGAAAAAAGGCGTGGAGTGCTGCTGGATCGCGTATGTATCAACGCCAACACACACATGCGCTTTACTTTCGAGGCAGAAAAACGGGTTTCCTCTGCGGTTCCACGTGCCGCGCCGACATCTCCGTTGCTATGGTCGTCGCGGTGGTGATTCTCATACTTCTAATTTACCTCCAGGACACGGTGCGGCGCATTAAGGGCATCGCTAGGAAGGATGAAGACTGCGCTACCGGCGCGATCCGCTACCTCATGCAGAGGATGGCGGCCAAGTCTGCCGAGGTACGTCCTGGTATGCCGCTGGCATCAGGATGACGGTTGGAAAAAATGAATCGATCTTTGGTCGTTCGGTGCTACAGTACACCCTGTATGGTCACACGGCGTTAGTTCCTGTGGAACTGAAGGTGTGCCAAGCGACGGGGTGCACCTCGGAGTATGACGCATGGCGAAGTACAATGCAAAGAGTGCGTTGAACTGCATACCGCGGTGGTGCAGAGAATGATAAGTAGACATTGACAGAAAAACGAAGCTGGTGGCAGGATGGAGCTACTGCTACTTTTTGTCAGTTGTGGCTTGTGTTTTGCAGCTTTACCAGAGCGTGCATGTCACAACATTTTTTACGGGGCAGTGTCATCTACTCCGTGGTACGAATCAATCGCGCCATATCCCGATTTTGGCGACGGTGCACTGTCGAAAAAAAAGGCCGAAATGATACGGATATGTATGCATGCGATTTGATCGCTACACCGCGATCTACAGTAGTGACGGAGGTCGGCCTCGTAGGAGGTGGGGTTTGTGTGCCAAACTTCGCAGTGCGTTGAGGCCGCCGGTGTGCACCCGCTCAATTCAGTTATTTTCATTCATTCTGTTTCTTGTCTTTGTTCTGCTGGCTGACACGGGTTTGTCTAGGCGCGGTTCATGGCCCTGTCCATCGTGGGGCTGCTGTTTCAGCGTTCGACGGTGGTCCGTAAAGTCATAGTCGCCGATCTCAAGGTTAGTGCGTAGGTATGCGACCCTCTTCTCTTGCGGATGGCGAGACGGCGACAGATTCTATTACCACCACGGTGGTGTTTGAACGTGAAACAGCAGGCAGAGGCAAGCGATGTCCAATCCGGTATCGATGAACCCGCCAACGCGACCCCCTCCCGCCCTCCCGCCGCCGCTCCATTTGTCTCCCCATGCTTGCCCCTATCACGTTTGACCTAACATCTACACGAGGCAGAACTTCATGAACCTAGCGGTTGGCCACGACGCGCGGCACCCGCTCCCCGGCCCGCCCGCCGCCGCGGTGGCCCTGCGCGAGAAGGCTCTGGCGCTCATGGAGGAGTGGAACGAGTCCCACGGCGACCTGTACAAGGGCCTTCGCGCGGCCTACCGGTTTCTGAGGGAGGGCAAGCGGATGAAGTTCCCGGAGCTGCAGGTCAGTCAGACAGACAGTAAGAGGAATAGAGACAGACAGATGGAAAGAAAATTAAGTGAGACAGGCAGGCAAGAGTGTCGGGGAGGGGGGGGGGGGGGGGGGGGGGGCTGAAAGAAGCACCCAGGCGGATGTGACGGTGTCTAAGCTCGACGGCGTTTGTATGGAGGCCTTGCCACACTCGACGCCCTGCAGGCGCCGCTTGCTCCAATCGGGAGCCGCGTAGCTTGCGCGCTTTCCTGTGCGTGCGTGTTCAGGGCGTACATGTATCCTGCCACCAGCCACACGATAGACCCTCTGTTTGATGACGCAACACCTCCCCCCTACACCAGCTGACCCCATTGCCCTTTTGGCGGCCTCGAACCGAACAAAAGGCGCGGGCGGCGAGGGCGCGAGAAGCCGCCGCCCGACGGGATAAACACGCGCGGCGTCTGCTGCAGGCCAAGTATTTGCAGGCGAAGGCCGAGATCACGGAGCAGGTATGTGTTGGCTGTGTCGCAGTCGTCCTTGTAATTGTTGTTGAGCCGAGTTTAAGTGTGTTTGCACGGGACGGAAGGGGAAGCTTGCCGCGGTCTCTGCCACTCTGTTGACCTTTGTGTTGCAAGTGGTGTGCTAGGCCGCGTGTGTTTTCTTGGCATGTTCTCCGCGCGATGCGTGCGTGTTGTATCGATTCTTGTGACGTTAAAGGATATGCTGCCCCTACGACGCGACGCACCCGCCTCGCCCATTTCGTTCGTGATGAGTGGTCGTAGCGTCGCTCGGTCCTGCAACAAAACACACCGTAGTTCGCATAGCAGATGGCTAAAGCAAGACCTCGTTTTATTCCAATCCTTATCCTTCACTCACGAGAATTATGTAAGCCTCGGCTGCATTTTGTTTTTCGTGCCGCATCAACGCCATTAGGCATCCGAGATACAGACGATAGTGCGAGAGATGGAAGAGTGTATCGCCATCCTCGTTCCAGCCGTTCCGGGAACCGACGCCGTTTCCACAGACCAGGGCAACGGTGACAAGCCCCGGGGTCACCGTTTGCTTCCGGAAGGCGGTGGTCGTGGGAGCGACGGCGGTGGCGGTAGCGGAGACGAGGGTGGGCGTAGCGACGGCGGTGCAGGTGGCGTTGGCCCACGAAATAGCGACGGACGGCCAACTACTGCCAGCAAGTGCGAGGGAACGGAGGAGGAGGAGAGAAAGAAACAAGAAAGTAGCGAGGAGGGTGAAGGGAAGACCAAGCAACACGACCGAACGGCTTCCGGGGAAAGCGGACGGGAGGACCCCAGTGTCCAGCTGGAACGAGGGGAGAACGAGCGTGGGGGGGAGGCAAGGGCAAACACACAGGCGAGAGATTCTGCTGCTGCTACCACAGCTGACAGTGACGACGACGAGGGAATGGAGTGGGTGGACGGGGGCGGTGACAACGACATCGGTGGTGACAACCGCTCGAAGGCAGAGGAGGAAGAGGGGGGGGAGGACGAAGAGGGGGACGAGGAAGCAGTGAGGAACAGGAAGCGAAGGTGGAGCGGAGGCGCCGGGGACGACGGCGAGCTCCGGACGATCGCCGATACGGTGGAAGCGGCCGGGTTGGGCAGCAGAGGTTACGAGCTTCAAGTCGAAGTGGGTCGGGCACGACGTCGTTGTCGCGGCGTGTCTTATTCATATGGGTATATATATGTCAAGTAATGTTTATTCTATGCCTGGCACAGGTGGCCATGATGGGGTGAGCGCTAGGCTGCGGTTGCTGCACGTTTTCCCTTCCCGGGGGTTCCCTTCCCTTGTGTCGAGTATTCAACTGAGACGGTTTTCATCCAATTGTTTTCAATGAGGGGATTCGTGCGTGTGCCGTCGTTGTGCCCTCCCCCCCCACCCACCCTGCAAGGTTCCGATGGGTTGGAGCGTAACGACCAGCGGCGGTGGCGCTGGTGACGACGCAGCGCTCGTTGTGTCGGCTCTGCGAGAGCGATACAAGGTCTTGACTTCGCGGTGAGTCGACCCGGCCTGCACTGCATCAACAACACGCTTTGGATGCGTGCCATATTCCCTCCTACGAACTGTCCTTGCCGTCCTGATTTCTTCACGGGGGAGGCGTGGCGGGGCATACGCGGACATGAGCAAGTGCCGCTCATGCGAGGGACCCCTCTAGCCACGAAGACAAATCAACCAGGCCGCAGCAGCGTCAGGGTAGCTTATATGAAGGTTTCCGTTTTTGGAGTCCAAGAACCCACCCGGGTTACGGACGGTTTTGGAAGTATTTTGGCCCCCCGGATTCGCCCCCGCTTCAGTTTCTATCAGCGTCGTCTGCTGCTCGCCGCCCCGGTGGTGTTGTACGCTACTGCTGCAGCTCGCTTCCATGACATTTATCTACTGTGGGCGGATACCCTGCTGCTGGTGGCGGTGCTAGTTTTAGAGGCATGAATCCCCCCCCCCCCCCCCCCCCCCCCCC
>CACKRE030001031.1:229289-239767 GCA_902602495.3 Ectocarpus sp. CCAP 1310/34
GACTGGATACACACCCTAAGCCGCGTGCACTTCGACGACGATGACAACAGCCGTCTGAACAGCAACCAAGCGGGCGCCGGCAGCACTAGGAGAGAAGCGGTCGGGGGAGAGTCCACTGCTTCTGCGACCGCCGGAGGCGGGGCGGAAAGGCGAGCGTGCGCGAGCCTCCTGAGCCGGTGCCTCGCGGTGCGGAACTCGGCGAACGTGCTGGTGTCCAAGTTCGTCGAGCTAAGGATCGACGAGGAGGGGGGTCGCGGGGCATCATCTTCGTCGTCGTCGTTATTATCGTCTTCGTCTGTTGCCCCGACCGCGAAACAACCCCGCCTTCAGATCCGAATGGATGGTTTGCGGGGAAAGGGGAGCGGAGGAAGAAGCTGAAGCACTCCGAGGTGGCGGGTGTGTGTTGCCGGCGTATTTATTCCGGGAGCAGTTTGGGGTGTAATTATCTGAAACGCACCAGCCGGGGTCACAAAGGAGGGCTATTTTTTTTTTTCTCCACGTTTCTTTTGCTGTGCTTCCCTTGTTTGTTTTCGCGAGAGAGAGGTGTTGAGCTGCCCCTTTCCCTCGTCGACAGCAGTGGGGTCGGATTTTGTTGTAAAACACACGAAAAACTTGTTTTTCCAAATCCAGCGGGCATGCACGGCGAGAAAACAAGTCTTCTTGGTTCGGGAGGCCGCCGAGATTTGAACCCACGTCCCAAACGTTGAGCGGTTGCGAGGTCACCAACTGAAAATTAGTTCGTGTCACTCGATCATGTTGTCTGTGGTTGTTTGGATCACCTCAAAGGTTATTCGTAGGCCAATCTGTGGCGTAAATCTTGTGGATTCATTCAAAGCGCTTATTTTTTCGCGGTTTTGATTGAAGCAGGAAACAAGCCATCAACAAGCGGCAGGTGTTTAGTTGCAACTGGGCAACAGGCTGCTGCAAGACAAAAGGTTCTGGTTTTCCACACATTGCTTTTGGCGGCGGTGAAATTCCCTGCGGTAGCTGGAAGCGAACGTCAGATCCCGGCTCCCCGCACCTCGTAGTATGAAAACAAAGAATGATTCACGTGTATTTTCACCTCCGCGGTCGTGTGCCTTATTGCTCACCACCCGACACAACAATATACCCCACGACGAAATGCGTCTTCTCATGTGGTACGTGCATCGCAACCCTACACAAAGAACCTGCCTGTTATTGCATGAGATTGCCCTTAAAAACGGCAAATATGCAAACTCAAGTCTTGCGATCATCGCGAATGCCGTTTGCTGTTGTTTGCTGTCGTCGCACCACCACTTCCACCACCAGATGTCTGCTTGCTATGTGCTGCATCAGCACGCGCACACGATCTACCAAAATGCCCTACACACACGGCCTACACAATTCGCCCTTGCGTTGTTTCTACTCAGAAATGCAAGAAAATCTAAAACAAGTCGCCGCCGCTTGAGCCGAGGCTTCAAATCACAGGATCACCAGCACAGCCGCCTACGCTGCTCCTTCTTGTCCCCCAAACGCGAGTAGACCCTCTTGTTTTCGTTGTCAAACTGAGAGTCAAGGCCCCAAACAATCAAGCGAGAAGCAAACTCCTTTCCCGCTTCTCCCCTCGCTTTGCCGATGTGACGCGGGGACGCAGCAGTCTCGCGTGTAGGTCGCCGCACCAGTTTTGACCTCTCGACTCAAACTTCACCCCAAGCTTGCAATTAGAGCAAGCCAACGGTGTCTTGCTTGCTTTCGTAAAAAACAAGAAAAGAAACTTTTCAAGCTACGACAAGACGCCCGGCGCCACGTGCGCCAGGTGCAGTAAGGGAGTCCGCCAATCGCAAGCACTGTGACCCCCCCCCCGTTAAAACCCAAATGCGAAAGCAGTACAAGGGAACCCTCAAAAACTGAAAAGTCAACATCACGACAACAACGACTCTTATCGTTCAATAAATACAGAAAGGACGGCCAGGAGACGCGTCCACCTCGCGGAAATGCGCCCGGTCTTTTCGCTGTTCGCAACAAGAGTTCTGACATCGACCACCACCGCCTGGGGGGATCGTCAGCCCGTTGGCATTTCGTCACACCAAGGTACAGTAGTTCATCGCCCGCCTGTCGCGAGAAACCCCTCGTGAAAGGGTCCTTAAATCCAGGAAAACGCACAAAAATATTCTGCACAACGGACGGCTGGCTCGCCTGTGCGAAACGGCGTGGCGGTTTCGGGCACCGACCCGACTCGCCTCGCCTCGCCTTGCCACTCTCCGAACAAGACAAAAAAAAGGAGACAGCAAATGACCCCCACCACGCAGCAAGCGGACCGTGCTCCGATCGAGAAAAAACACACAGAACTCTTGTCTATCGACAAGGGGAACAGCATCGAGTGTTGCACGAAACTTTGCATAAGGCATGGACGGTGGAACTGACGGGAAGGGAACAGACTATTACAATACAACGCTCACAGAAGCTATTAACAGGTTTTTTGTCGTTTGTCGTGTCAATTCCTGTATCTTACAACAAGAGAAAATCCCTGTCCCTCGACATAAGTAAGGAAAACTGGACAACGTACTGCCCCCCCTCCCCCCCCGTCCGCGACCACTATCGACACGCCCTCGCACAATCAACCGCGCCGAAAGGGACGCAAAAATAAATGCATCGACTGAGTCAAATCACCGACAGCAGTAGTGGGTGAAGTAGAATCGTAAAGGTACCACCATCCGGCTGTAACAACGCACAGTACACCGCGTGCCCAACTGTGTTGGATTGCTCGTGCGTTCACTGAGTGACTGACTGGTGACGTGACAAAATAGACAAGACAAACAAAGGAGACAGACATCAACATACATAACAAGAATGCAGTAACGAGACAACGGACGAATATCCAACCGGACCCCAGAACCCCCCCCTGCCCCCCGCCCTCTTTTTTGCCTTTCGCCAGCCTCCATGCCACGTGCACAGTACAGCAATCATGACCGCCTCTTCGGGATAACGAGGATCTACGGAGAACCCGCTGTTGGCGTACAATACTCTAGACAAAAAAACCAAGTAGATAGTATGCGTGCTTCGGCGCCCGAAAGCTCAAACGTTCGCTGCCATTCTCCTTTCTGAAAACACACAAAAACACGTCAAAAGTCAACACATCGCCCCCCGCTACTACGCTACAAAGACTCGTTTTGGTGCCGACCGACGCGTTCCGGGAACCCGAACACAATAGCAAGGAAAAACTTCAACTACTACGATGTTATCGCAAGCTACAACGGACAAGGCCACACATATGCATAGCGAGGGTGAGAATCAATCGGACGACACGCGTAGACACGCAGCGCGCAAGGAAGCACATGCACGTCAACCTTTCAAACACAGGAGATACGCTGGCGTGGGTGGCGACAAGGGAACGGGCGGGGTGGGGGGGGGCTACCCGTGTTACAAATCCACTGGCAACGTCGTTGTCATCACATGGGCATCCATCAGGTCGTCACACCCAGCGCTGTCGTCGAAGGTAGTCTCGAACTCGCAGTTGCTGGATATTTCCGTGGCCGGCGCCGGCGCCGGCATTGCTGATGTCTCAAGCAGCATTCCGCCCTCCCCCGCTTGACGCTGCTGCCACCACGCCCCCTCGGCCTCGCCCATCTTTGTCGTGGCGGGAGCAGGTGCCACTCCTCCCAATTTCCCGGCCGCCGCCGCCGCCGCCGCCGCCGCTGCCCCCGCCCCGCCCCCCGTGGCAGCGCCAAAATAGTTCGTGGAGAAACTCTCGACGACGTCGCCGCCGCAACCGCTGCCGCCGCCGCTGCCGCCGGCCCCGATGCCTTCCAATGGTTGCCGGCTACCAGCTGGTGCCTGAAACTCCATCTTTATAGCCGAGCAGCAAGCAGCGGAACTCATGCCCATGATATCCTCTCCGGCAAACTCGCCGGCGCCGGACGCCGCCGGGAAGGTGTGTAGGGGGGGTATGGGGGCACTGTGCCTACGTTGCACGACGCCGTGACTCTTTGGCCGCGATGATGCCGACTGCTGCCGAGGCAGACGCTGCTGCGGCGGCCCGTTTGCGGAGATCGAGGGTGAATAATTCCGCGACTTCGTTCCCTGCTGCTGCTGCTGCTGAACCTCCCCCGACGACAACACCCACCCGTTATGACGGTGCGCCGGCTTGGGGGCGGTCGTAACGCCGTTCTGCTTGGTACCGTCTCCGAGCCTCATGCTCCAGCTTTGGCCAGAGCTGCTGGCGGCGGTAGCCGATGCCTGGAAGCCAGCGCTCATGGCTCCGCTCGAACCAGCCGCTCCCGCTGCCGCTGCCCCCGCTGAAGGACCGCTCGGAGCGGTCGCACAGCGATCGAAACCGCTTTCCGCCACCCCGCCATGCCGGGGACCCGATGCCCAGCCGCTACTCAAGCCGCTGCTGCTGGAGCGTCGGTGTCCCCTCCCCGAGGAGGGGTCGGCCAGAGCGGCGGCCTTCGCGCTGGCGGCCGGGGCTGGGAAGTACGTGCGGTCCGACCCGCCCAGAGGAGAACACGTCACGTTAAAGCCGGTGCTGCCGCCGGCGCCGGCCGCGGCGCCCCCACCGCTAAGGGGGGACTGCGGGGGAAAACCGACGTGAGGCGAAAGCCCCGCCTGCGGGGAACCGGGGAACCTCTCCGGGAAGCCCCTCGCCCCGACCCGTCGAGACTTGGGGCTCGGCCCCCCCATCAGGCCGTTGGAGCCGAGGGGGTCCTTCGGCGACGGAAGGGCGTAGTGCTCTGCCGGGAATGCCTCGTCCCCGCGTCTCCGGCCGCTCAGGCTCCCGCTCCCGCTCCCGCTCCCGCCGCCGCCGCCGGGGGCCGTGGCATGCGTCCCCGGCGTCCCCGGCGTCGGGGGCCGTGGCGAAGACCCCACCCTCGGGCTGTTGTTCTGCAGGCCGTGCGCCAGCCACAGCCCCCCGCGGGAAGACTTGCCGGGCGTGTAGGGGCGCGGGGGGACCTGGCTGCTCCGCGGCCGGCCCATTCCACGGGGCCCCGGCCGAGGCGGGCCGCCACCGCCGCCGCNCGCCGGCGGTCGCCGAGCCGGCGGCATGGTTGGGAGAGGCGCCGCTGCGGCCGCCAAACATCTGCACGCGCGGCGACCCGGTGGCTCCCGCCGAGCGCGGCGTGCCGCGAGGCACGCCGGCGCCGATACCGGGGCCGCTATTGGCTGCGTGCCCCCCCGCGCGCGTGAGAGGCTGCGCCCCGCTGTTGAACAGGCCGGAGAAGTTTACTCTTTCGAGGCCCTCCATCTTCGGGACCGCGCTGGGAATTTCCTCCCCTTCCTGGATCCCGTCTATCACCCCGGAGAAGTTGTCCATCAGCAGGGCCTCCTCCAGCTCCTGCAGATCTTCCGGCGAGACGCGGTTCCCGGCCCCGCCGACGGCTCCCGCGGCGCCTGAGCCTGAGCCGACGCCGCCCGCCGCGGAAGGGACGCAGCCCAGGTCTCCGGCCGGCGCGGCGTAGCCCGGGCCGCCGTACGGCACCGCCTCGTCGTCGTCGTCGTCGTCGAAGTCCAAGAAGTGCGACGTGTCTAGGCTCTCGATGTCCGTCGAGGCAACCGAGGACGTGATCGAGAGGCGCTCCTTCGGTCGGGGCCGATGACCCCCCGCCGGCGAAGGCTGACGCTGTCCCATACCGTGAGGATATCCCGCGCCGCCACCGCTCGGGGTACCCGCCAATCCGGTGGGCCGCAAGGCGAACGGCGGGGACTGCTGCAGCACCACGCTGGTCACCGCCGCCGCCGCCGCCGGCGAGTACCTCCCCGACAGCGAGCCTCCTCCGGGGGATAACGCGCGCTCGCCCGGACCGGGGCTGCTACCGGCCACGAGGGTGGCGTCGCTGCTCGCGGGGCTGTCGAGGAGGGCGTCGTGCGAGAAGCCCTCGCCTTTCGCGCGCGCCCCGTACTGTTGTTGTTGTTGTTGTTGTTGTTGTTGTTGTTGTTGTTGTTGCTGCTGCTGGTGCTGCTGCTGGTGGTGTTGCTGTGAAACGGTGGTGCTGCTGGTGCTGCTGTTGTGCCCCCAGCCGTGGTGGGCGTAGTCCTCCGCGCTGCTGCCGTGGGCACTGTTGCCGAGGCTGCTCAGCGCCGGCGACACGCTCGTCGTGTCCGAGGCCGACGACTCTGGGTGTTGGACGCTGCCGTACGCGTGCTCGATGATCGCCGCGTACTCCTCGTTGGAGGTCGCGATCGCGTCGACGATGGCCGGGGGCCGAATTTGGCGACGAGACGCGCCGCCGCAGCCTCGGGCAGATCGCGCGCTGGTCGAACTCGAACTCGAACCCGAAGCAGCAGCAGCAGCAGCAGCAGCAGCAGCAGCAGCAGCAGCACCCGTCTTCGCCACCAGTTTTATCGCGGTAGCCCTGACGGACGGCGGCTGAGGCGCCGTCCCGTTGCTGGCCTGGACGCAAGCCGGCAGGGAGCCATCCCGCTGGACGGTAGCGATGAGGTCCCCGAATGGCTTCCCCTTGACCCGCTTGCGCTTCGTGATGGTCTTGAGCGCGTCGCTGAGCTTGGACATCAGCTCCGGGTTGCCGAAAATGTCGTCTTCCGACACGTTTGCCGTGTCCGCCAGGTAGAGGGCATTGCGCACGTTAGGATCGACGCCCGCCGCCGCACCTCGAGTGATGAGCTGCTTCTTTTTCTCAGCGTCCTCCAGGGCCTTGCAATACCTAATTACCCGAAAAGCCGACACACGGATTATATTCCCGGATTTTCGTTGAAAGAAAGACCGGAGACGAGGGGGGGGGGTGTACTCATAGTCGTGCATGCCGTAGTCGTTAGACCATTGACCTCGCATCCCTACAAAGCCGGGACGGAGCACGCCGGGTTCTCACCGGACCAGGCTCTCACATCACCAAGCGCGAAGCGCCGTGAGATATTCGGCGAGTCGCATGAAGGGTGCGCTGCATCCTGCTAAGGGTGTTCGGCATCTTGTGCTTACTTCCTTGCGTACGGATGACAGCTGCGTATGAATTAATTTATTTTCTGGTGCTTTCACTTCCAGAGACAGTTGTAAGCACTGTGTAACTGCCTCGAGGGTGCTTGACCATTTTAACACAACGTGGTGCGATCATCCCCCTTGCGCGGAGCGAGTGTTCTCCACCCCGCACAACATGGGGGGGGGTTACAAGCACGCCCAGGACTGCGGTCTTGTCTACATTTGACGCGCAAGGGAGAGAACATACACACAAGAGCTCAAAAAGGCTGCAGTTTCGACATCAACACTGATTCTCCTGCCAGCAACACAGCAGTCCGCTCGCGGATGAAACTGCTGTCCCATTGTCATGTAGAATGGGTCAGTCTTCCACGCTGTGCTGTTGGCGTCTACGGTTGCTGTGTCGAGCGACACACGGGTTTTCGTAGTCAGAACATGCACAACGCCTTGCAACACGAGTGCGCTTCAGCATGTCAAGGCCAGTTCCTCCCGAAGATACTTGATCTTCGAAAGTGCGGAAGTGTATCGAAGGGGTTGACAACAGGTACTATAATACTTCTTACAGTAGTTGGCGGCGGGCAACCGGTCGAGAAAATACCCCGTCGTTCGAAAACATGAGTTTTTTTAAGTCTTCACGGCGGGTTGATACGGCTGGATCCTGGACATTTTCAAGGCTGTTCCAAGCCGATACATGTCACGTGTGAGAATAATTGGTAAAGAGCTACAAGTATATACTTCGAAGTACTTCGAAGTATATATTTTTCTGCCATCATTGGACTCTGTCGTCTGCCTCTCTGGCCCCCATCCTCCACTTCTACTAGCTAGACGACCCAACCGGGGTCACATACGAGGGGGGGGGTCGCACCCCCTCATGCGGTTCCTGCCTGAGATATTTTTATCGCGAGAAGGGTACAGCAATCCCTTCCCTCGCAACTTGTGAAGTCGAGCTTTGCAGCGCTGTGTACCTGCCGGGACACCAACTCCTCAAGAGGAACGGAAACACACAACAAATAAAGAGCACCTTGTGCAAATTTCCACGTCCCATCAACGAAAAGATGCAGCCGAAAGCCCTCCGCGATTATTACGTTACGAAAACGGAAACGAAAAGCGTTGGTATTTACGTCGAGGAATCTCAACGACGGACTATTGCACCCGGGTGGAACGCTGCCGCGCTGCCTCAATGCATGTCGCGTTACCCTTGTTGATCGAACCCCCAGATGAGAACGCTGCTTAGACACAAAGAGCCGGTTTATCTTGGTTAAGTATCTGAGAAGCTAGGGGTGGCCGCAAGATAATCACACAACACATGAGGGCGCCTGCAGCAGCTTCCCGCCTCGCCAGGAGCAGATGGTTCCAAAATCTATCCCCCGACGCAATCTATTCATATGCACGCATCATGAGATCCCGAGCTGAATATAACAGGTGCAAAGCGGCGGCTCAAAAACTCTTCTTCGAGGAACAACGCTCCGCATCCCTCACGTCAAACACTACTGCTTCACGAAAATGTTGAGGAGAAAAAAGGGTGGTGGAATAACGTGCTATGTGGTTGATGAGGCAGACATCGTACATTTGAAATACGCATGTAGCACTTGCTCTGCACTCGCTCATTTTCGTAATTACCCGCCAAAGCCCGCTAGTTGCTCAGCAACAGCGAGACAGTCAGGACAGAGGGTCTTTTTTCACTGAACCGCACACGACAAACGATGGACAGACCACACATGAGAAGAGCGAAACAAGAAAAAACAGGACCCCGCACACGAAAGAAAAACGCACCTGGCTCGATCTGCCTCGGTCCTTGCACCCTCGAGCTGGTCATGAAGGTCCTCCATGGCTTTGTTGATAGAATCGATTTGCCTGAACGGCCACCGGGGCATGCCAAGCTTGCGACATAGTCTCTTGATCATCTGTTCATGCCAAGTGCAACGGGCGAGAGAAGAGTATCAGGCGTAGGTGAGAACATCGTTGTTATTTGGCACAATAATTTCATCCCAAGGTGCCCTTGCGAAGACTTTCGTGCCGCTTCTTCTGCTGTACGACTCCCTCAAAATCAAACGCACGTCCTCTTGCTGCCGTGATCTGCGCGCAACGAACGGCCCTAATCAACGTCGACTTATCCTACAGTCTGCTGCACGCCTTGGGGAAAGGTTTCTCGCGCATGAGACACGAAGGAGGGCGGGAGCATCATGCACGGCTCGGCGGTCCCGCAACTGCTGTCTGACAGAAAACCTGTGAATTGATCTGTGTCTCGGCTTGCTCAAACTTGATGGCAAAGCGCTCATCGTCCCTGCTGCTGGTCTACATCCACGTACACAGCAGCTGCCTCCTTCCCTAGTCTCACCGTCAGGCTGACGCCGAGCTCATCGGCGACGACCACCAACGGCTGGTGGAAGTGCTGCTGTAGGACCTCGATGGTAATGCCTGAAGATTCCTTCTCCTCCTCGGCTACACCTGTCGCTCCTGCCGCCGTTGCTGTTGTTGTTGTTGCCTCTGGTGAGGCTCCCATCATGATTTTTCTGGGTGCGTGGGCCGCTGCAGCACGGTGGGTCGCACTCTGCTGCACGCGGAAGGTTCTCCGCCAACCGCCTTTGTGAGACTCAAAACGCTATCGGGTACGGGGTGCGTCTTTCAGGCTACCTTCGTGTCGACCTATTGCCTGCCATGGTGTAAACAGGGAGCGAACAGGACCAAAGAAACAAAAATCGAGTTCAGCACCTGCTACATATTTTGAAAACCCGGGGAAGGAGAGAGGATATCCCCGCCTTGAATTTGTTGTTATTTATGTTGTTGTTTATGTTGTTGTTTATGTTGTTGTTTATGTTGTTGTTTATGTTGTTGTTTATGAGGTTGTTTATGTTGTTGGTAATGTTGTTGTTGTTGTTGTTGTTGTTGTTGTTGTTGTTGTTGTTGTTGTTGTTGTTGTTGTCTTCACATTGAAAACCGTTCCGATCTCTCTCTACCCAGTACCTTCGTATGTCCGTACTGGTATAACAGTCGACGCGGTCGATTCCCGTGGTCGCAGGCTAACTTAATGGCATGTATGCAACACACCGTCCATGATACATAGTCTAGAAAAGAAACGTGTGGCACCATCACGGGCGTGGCTAGGCCGACCAATGGATCAGGTTGCAGGCACGAGACTGTCTGAATGCACGAAACACACACGAACAAGTTAATTGAGCAATAATATTATCAGTTGTTGCGCCGTTTTGACAACACGCAGCTAATAAACGGCGAGACTACCCGTCCAATCCATCAACATCCACCCGTCTGTTTACACTTCTGCATGCAGTGAACCGCATGTTACTGCCGTTGCGCCACATGTGGGAAAGCAACCCTTGTACTTACTTCTCGGGATGGATCTCCGACTACAAGGCTCGATTAGCCATGGGGTATGGAGGAGCGCATTGGGATGTGCATTTTAATGCGGTGCGGGGCTCTACATTATTATTGACAAATATCTCGTACTTCGAAGTAGATGGAGTAAATGTACCGATTAGGAGACACCCCCCGATCCATTAAGAGACACATTTTTTCAAGGGGATTGGACAAAATCGGGACGTCCCTGGGGTACAATGTGCAAAATCGGGACGCC
>CACKRE030001033.1:9164-21201 GCA_902602495.3 Ectocarpus sp. CCAP 1310/34
AGGGATGCGAGGTCAATGGTCTAACGACTACAGCGTGCACAACATGAGTAGCCCCCCCCCCCCCCCCCCCCCCTCCCGGCACGTGTGGCGGACTCAAGCAAAGTACGCCATCCAGCATGCAACGCGTACTGCAGTAAAACCCAGCACACAACAGACTGTTGTGACCTACATGTTTCGTACAACGGGTGCCAACGGCTGCTCATATGCAAAGAAAGCAGAGCAGAGACTACTACACTACTGTACTACTGCTGCTGCTGAAGACAAAGGCGCTTGTATGCAAACTACACTGCTTGTTTACATGATCTTCGTCAAACAAACGTACAACCACGCACATTCACAGTTACAGTTCATGCTGCTGGGGCACGCCTTTGTATGTCACACAGCTGTGCGTATCTCTCGCTTTGTCTAAATCTGCTGTAGCTGCACAGCAGTAGGTGCAGTCACACCGCATGCCTGCATGACACGGAACCCCCGCGTACCCCCCCTCTACAAATTCTTCGAGCAGGGGGGGGGGGCACCTCCGGACTTATATTTCGTTTGTTTTCGATGTTTTCCGTGTCAAGTAAGAGTGTCGCACAAAGTCACGAAGTCTTCCTGTAACAATCGCTAAGACCAAAACCGAGAACCACCCGCGGACAGGCACTTGCTAGCTCGCAATTTACCTGCTGAACGCCGGCAGTTGCCTGCCGCGCCGCCGCGCCGAGCNAATAAACAGTAGTCTACATCGGCTATATCTGCCTCACCAAACTTGCTAGATCAGCAGCGCAGCTTACTGCACTCCATCTTCGTTGTAGGATGCCAGGGAAGAAAAAGAAGTACAGCAGTATAGAACCACTCTCACGAGCACCTCCATGGCATCTCGACGGTACGGACTTTCCAACTCTAACGTAGGACACATTATACTCACTTTGCATTCGACAACGTTGCCGTTGTCCCTTCCCAAAAGATCGCAATAGCTCTGGAGTAATTGGTACTCCTTCGCGATCGTGTCCTTGCCCTTCCCAAGGATGTCCGCGCGCATCCGGCCAGCGGTCCTCTCGCTAATGTCCACGCCGGAGGTAGCCTTTAGAGTCTTCGCGAGTGCCGGACAGGTGATGCTACGGTTGGAGCTCACAAGCGCCGCCGCTTCCTCCTCCACACAGCGGCGGTTGATGCGCTGCTTCTTGTTCCCGGCCTGGCCTGTGCACGCCACATGATCCAGGACGACCTCCGTCACCTTCCAGGTGCCATCGTGAAGCTTGCACGCCCGGGCAAGTACCGGGCAGCCGGATGTCGCCTTCCCGTTGATCACTGCTCCAGTGCAGCGGTGGAGCTTGCCCCGACCGCCACTAACCCTCTTGTCGAGGCGGCACTGCCGAGACGTCGAGATCATGCACCGCTCAATCGCCCGTTTGAACTCCCGAGATGACGAAAAAATCTGACCGTATCTCATGGCGCCGCCAGCAGTTGACGGAGGTGCGCCCGCGCTTGGCCCTGCGCCGGCGCCCTGCAGGGCAAACTGCCTCGACATGCTACTGCTGCCCTCGCGAGTCGGTGTGCACTCGTCGTGTGTTGTGTGCGTGTGTGGTGGTGTTGCTGTATGGATGCGCGTCTTTTTGTTCTGTATGCGCGACCCGTTGGTTTTGTTGTCCGTTGTGTGTCACGCATTATGCCGTGCTTGCCGGCGGCGGGGCTTGCCGGCAGTATCTTCCCGTCGGGAAGGTACCGCCGGCAAGCTGTGCCGGGTATCGTATATTTTCCCGTGCCTGTACCGAAGGGGTCTGGCATGTTTCTGACATGTTCCTCCGCGGTCGGTCCGCAGTCGGCAGCCAGGATACGAAAGATGCCATGGAAACGGTGTTGGGAGGTTCTGAGACGTTCCGAGGCTATTCGATGTTCTGCCGTGCGGTGACGTGGAGGTCGATTTCCGCTCGGTTTCCGCTGTCCGTAAGTGGACAAAAGTGGGTACAATTTGGACAAAAGTGGGTCAAAAAATAGACACAAGTGGGTACATGAAAAAATTAGTAGAAGCCGCTGGGTATACCCACCACGATGTCGGACAGAAGTGGGCACTCTGTTGAGGCCTTGCGCGCCGCGGCGGTATTAGGGCCAAAGGTGTGCCTGGAAGTGGAAAAAAATCGATGCCCGTGCTGTGTATGGTCCCTGGCTATGTCGCCCTGGTGCCAGAATGGGGTTTTGAGTCGTGTGGGGGTCGCACATGGACTGCGCGCGAGCTGGATTTTCGAGTACCCACTTTTGTCCGAGAAAGGGGTGGGTATACCCACTTTTGTCCATTTCCCTTTTGGAAAAGTCGAACATCGAGCATCGAACAAGCGGATAGTTCGATGTCCGACTTTTCGGGTCCGTTAAAATTTGCAAAAATGCGTGGAAAAAATCCCACACACACACGTTTTTGCTTTCAACAGCCCGCGGGGTTATTGGACCACGCCCGGAAAACCCATGGGCACTCGACTCGAAAAGATACGAGTATCGAGGAACAGGGACGGCGCCAGGAGGAGGAGCACCAGAAGCAGCCCCACCAGCAAAAACAGTACCGGGGTGATAGCAGCTAGCGCTCGAAGCCGCGGGGTGGAACCCCAGCATCCCTTGCGGCCTGATGCCCACATGCATTGCTTCGGGACCCTGCCGACTCACACCAACACTGCTGCTGCTGCTGTTTGGGTGTCTAGCAATGCTGTGTGGTTGCGCGGGAAGGAACCCCCGTGTGATCAACCTCACACCTGGCCCCGCTTGTGCACGCGGGGCCCTGGGTTCCAGCGCATACTCGTCGTCGCTCTGTGCAGACATGGGTATTGCTGTTGCTGTCCTGCAGACCTCTCTGTCGTTCTCCCTCTCCCCAGGATTGTGTTTATTTGTGGTGTGTGTTGGGTGCACGTGCGTGATGCATGCGTGCGGGTTTTCTTTNTTTGGGTGTCTAGCAATGCTGTGTGGTTGCGCGGGAAGGAACCCCCGTGTGATCAACCTCACACCTGGCCCCGCTTGTGCACGCGGGGCCCTGGGTTCCAGCGCATACTCGTCGTCGCTCTGTGCAGACATGGGTATTGCTGTTGCTGTCCTGCAGACCTCTCTGTCGTTCTCCCTCTCCCCAGGATTGTGTTTATTTGTGGTGTGTGTTGGGTGCACGTGCGTGATGCATGCGTGCGGGTTTTCTTTGTTGTTGCCAATTCGGTACCACCAATAGTCCACGGGACTGTAGGTTCGGAATTGGTTTTCGAGTTTCGGTGGAAATATGTTAGAGTTTTAGGCGGAGTCGCCCCTGGAAGATCCGGCGTACAAATACGCGAAAACCCTAACATCTCTTTGGGCTGTTAGACCTTCCTGGCCAATCACATGATTTAGCCGCTTGTTCGATGTTCGATGTTCGAATCCAAAAAATTACGTAGGACCCACCCAGAGTCTTTGCTAGATTTTGGGATTAGCAACTGACACGACTTTAATGTAAAGAAAAACAACAACAATCATGTTTTTTTTTCAGCGTGGTCCGTGCCATTTTTATTTGGTTTCCCCGCGGCGTCTTATGTGCCGGGTTTTGAGACCAGGGGCTCCCCGTTTTTGGTGGATAACAGAGCTAATGTGAGAAACAACAACAACAACCGTTGTTCCAAAGGCTTGCTGGGGGTACAGAAAAAGTGCCTCCATATCCTAGTGTCCGCATTTCTCGGTGCGCTGCTGGATCTTCGTCATATGCCACGTCGTGTAGGCCCTGCCGGCTTAACTTCAAGAGAACCCGCAGGACCACCACCCTGGCCACAACTCTGTCCCGTTTACCCAGCCACGTCCGTCTACCGTGGCGAACCACAGAGGGTTTAACAGTCTTTCCCCCCAACACAGCACAAGACAAGTACTGCAACACCGATCGACAACCATCGATTTGTTTGCCGGTGAGGTCGTAGATTCGCGGTATTGGCAATGATTGCGGGCTCTGGTGTTTAGTTCACCTGGATTGTGTGTAACGTTACTACTGATGAAATGACTTGTATACGCTCCTGTTCAAAATCCTCCACGGCCCCTTTGCCTGTGCTTGTGGGCAATGACATCAAGAGAATGTACCCCGGATTACTATCAAACGGATCTATCTATCATCTTGTAGCAGCTTTGATCCGTTCAGACTCTCAAGAGCCCGAATACACGGTGGCACATAACTAGTGGGAGCAAATTTTCGCTTTTTGTGGCAACAGTGTGTTTTTCTCTCAAGCAGTGTCAAAAAATATTCTTGGACAGCTGGAAACAAGCACTACTGCCCAGAGGGTTTATACGCAATCTACAGCACGGATAGCAGACCTACCACACATCAAATGAAAGACGGAAACCACAGCTTTCAAATGAGCCGGGTCTTGCTCTCATAAGACAACCACAAGGTACAGCAGTAGTTGCCGCGAATATAGGGTACTTTTTCACTGCTTTTTTGCGTTGGCCTGAAAAAACAGAGTGGATGCGACTTAGCCATGCATGTAGAACTTTTTGGAAACCCTATGATTTCGCGGACGTGCACATCAGACCAGCATCGAACACAACGCAGCCGTTGTCGAGTACTGCACGCTCAAAGAGGGGCCTCTCAGCTACCGGCCGATGGCGAAGCCGAAGGGCAGCAGACAGCCAACTGGTGGTGCAGTTGGACGCCCGTCCAAGTCGGACAAGAGAGCCAAGACAGCAGCAGCGAGAGGTGCGTTGGCCCAGGAGAGACTCCAAGCTGAGCTCGAGCGTGCAGCGCCCGCGGCGGACAGAGCAGAGATGGCGCAGAGGGAGCAAGCGCTCAGAGCGAAGGAGGCTGCGTTCGCCAAGAAGGAGCAATAAATGGCGCACGCCGCTGCACAGCGGGAAAAGCGTGAGTAGCAGGAGGTTGAGCACGTCCAAGCAGCAGCAGCTGCCGCGGCGGAGAAGGTTGCTCAGGGGCTGGACTACATGGACACATCTGTGCACGAAGTGAAGCCGAAGAAGGGCGAGGTCTGGACCCAGTTGCAGTCAAGGATGGTCCTCATGCTACTATTCGACCTCCGCAAGGAAGGTTGCTCTGAGAACGAGGCGGTGTTGCAGGTCAGTACACAGCAGTGTAGGTCGGATGGTGCGGCACAGCAGCAGGCCTATGTCTTTTTTATATATTCATCTTGATCAAAGAGAGATAACGGTTGGTTTTGAATGTATACTCCGGAATACCGTATATGACACAAGATAAGACACCCCGTGGAACGATGTTCAAATCTTGATTTCTCAACAACAGAGTCACGGCGCGGAAAACGGCGGCGTTGGAACCGCCTTTTCGAGAGCTTTTCAAAAATATATCGTTTCTTTATGCATCCTCTTGGTCGTGGAGTAATCGAGCGTTGAAAATTGGTCCAGGGGGTGTGTTATCTTGTGTCATATACGGTATGTGCTGTACACCCTACTTTTGCTGCCAACAGTAGTATTGTTCATGTGTAGTGTGTGTGTTTTCGTCGCATTTATGTCGGGCGCGAGCCTGTGCCGTTCGTTACACGGTTGACTCACCAGTCTACGTCACACAAATATTCAGCAGGAATACATTGTACTGCTGTACAGCAGTACTTTACAGCAGTACTTTACAGCAGATGAGCAGGCTTGCATGTGCGATGTCTCTCTGTGCAATGTCCAAGTGAACTGACCTTATTCATAACAGATGTTGCAATATTTTCTCTTCTCTGGACCTCTCTATGCTGGCAGGTTGCGCGCACTTTCAAGGTCGGCCACGACAAGGTCAGACGCATCATCAACCACTGGTGGGATCACCGCCAGTTGTACGAGACCACCGCCGTGGGGAGAGGCAAGCGGCAAAGAAGGATGATGGGCGACGCCGCCTCACCAAAGTAGAAGAAGATCAACTTCGCGAGTTCATCAACGACGAGCACAACGCCGGTCGTCAAGTCTTTCGCCGCACGGTGGCAGAATGGTTGCACAGGACTTCAAACATGGAGCAGCCGTCCAACCGTTCGGCAGGAGGGCTGCTAAGTAGGCTCGGCTACAAGCGTCGTAAGCAGAGCGGAGGTAGCAACGGCCACTCGGGAATACATCCACCTCAATCACCCTGAAAGGCTCGAGGAACGGGTGGTGATGTTCATGAGGAAAAAGGGGTGGGCGTTGATTTGGACGCCGCCCTACATGCCGTCCTTTCAACCGATCGAGCTTTTTTGGCAGCATGGGAAGCAGTACGTCAGCCTTAACTTTGAGTTGAAGCGAAAGATGCGGGAGGTGTGGGTGCAGATTCGTAAAGGTTGGTATAGGGACGAGGCATGGCCAGGCCAGGAGGGGGGGTGGAAGGCAGCTAATTGTTCGAAGCTGGTTGACCACGCCATTGGAGAGATGAATAAGTGGGTCAAGGACCGTGATGGAGTGCTTTCTGGTACGATAGGCAGCCTTATAAAGCCGGACGGGTACGATACCGATGATGTGTCGCCCGTGGGTGATGTCGAGGAAGGGGTAGGGGAGCCGATCCAGCGGGAAAGCGCAGAATGGGGTGATGGCAGCGACGAGGTTGAACCATGATGAGATTTTTTTCAGCCTTGTGATCAATTGCTACACCCATGCACTGGGTGTACCATGTTCCAACAGCACACATGTGTGATTGCTGTGCGCGGGGGGTTGCGTCCCTGCTTCCAGCTGCTGCAGTTGTTGAAAAAAAATATCAATAATATTTNTAACACACATATGTGATTGCTGTGCGCGGGGGGTTGCGTCCCTACTTCCAGCTGCTGCAGTTGTTCTTGAAAAAATATATATATATATTCAAATGTCGACAAGTTGCACCCCGGATGCAGCTTGCCACACGTCAACTGCATTCATGCTTTATCTTCTTGGTTATTGCCCGCCTCCGTCATGGAAGCGTTATGCGCTACTGTATGCCGACAGGCGTTTAAAAATGTTAGTTACAGGCCGATATGGGGATACCAATGTTGGCCGGATGTTGCTGGGCATTTTTCCCTATTTTGAATCTCTGCTCAGTCAGGTACATACACGACACGCCATAACTCAAGCAATTTGAAACCTTGTTTAATTTTTTTTGTTCATCTTGACCGCCTTTTCCCTGTCGTCAATGTGCGCTATAGTATGTTGTGCCGCGCATCGTATTGCGAAAGTTACACTCCGAAACGCATATCTTTTGATTTGCACCTATTAATCATGTGTGTTTCTCCCCGCAGTCTGTCACTTTGTTCCAGTTTCCCATGACAACCACACAACAGGCACCGCTTCAAACCACATGTAGCACTGAGAGCTGGTGTCTATCCTGGCCAATCAGGTTTTACTCTTTTTTCATTCACTTGTATCGCAAGTCCACCCCCAGACCGAGGAAGTCTCAATGACTGATATCGAGAGACGGTGCACCATGCACCACACGAAGCATGTCTCGGTAGGGCACCGCAAATCATGACCCCTTCCAAGTTTCAGCAGCTTCCGCTCCCTGCTGCAGCGGGACGCATTGTTGTTGTTGTTGTTGTCGTTACATTAATAACCGTTCCGATCTCCCTCTACCCAGTACCTTCGTATGTCCGTACTGATACAACACTCGACGCGGTCGATTCCCGTGGTCGCAGGCTAACTTGCCCTAATAAAAAAAAATGGCCCCGAGGGGTCCGCAAGTCAATAGAAATCAACGCCAGATATTCTGGAGTCCTCCACTCCCTCTGCGCGCTATGCGAGGTAACAACTGAGACTAGGGGTCACCATCACGGGCCGGAGAGAATAAGGTACGCCCCCTTGATTCAATCTTGGTACTTCACAACGCATGCAGAAACAAAGCCATCTGGTACAGAAAAAGAGAGAAAAAGAGACAAGAGAAAAAGAGAAGAAAATTAGAGGAAACAGTAAGGAAAGAGAAATGAAATAAAAAGAGCGAAGACAAAAAGGGACCAGGCCAAAAATAACAAGAAATAAGAGACAGAAAAAGGCACATGGTGGAGAGACCACTAGCGACAAGCAAACACGCAAATATGGCCACCAACCAGCGATACATTGTAATGGTACGTCATCACTAGTGGGGGGTTGGTGCAATGGTGCAGCGTTGGGGTGGGGGCAATTGGCTAAAAGAAATTCAATCCGGCACGTATCGCGCCACTCGGTCCGTCTCTTCTCGTTTGCTTTTTCCCTCGCCGTCTCGTCCGTTTCCTGCCCCCCTCCCGCCCCATTGGTTGGTGGCTTGTGGTTTCGTTTGAGCGCCCGTTGTCGGCTGGCCTCTTGTTCCTTTTCGTGCCAGGAGGTCATGAACCTCTCAGCTCCTGCAGCACCGCCGCATGCCAGGGTACTCCCCCCTCCACTTTCGCGGCTTCCGTCCACTCTAACGTCGGTGCCGTGTCTTTCGGTACCGGGATTCCGAAGATTTTCGACTCCCACCACTCTGGCCTCGTACACATTTCCTGGCACACATACACAGCAATGCATACCCCACAACACAGCAGTCCAATACACACACACACCTAATTCCTCCTCCTTTTCGTTGTGATCTCAGCTCCTGCTGCCCTCTCTCTTCTACCATGGTGACGTCGATGTTGGCGATGTGTTCCGCGTGGTACTTTCCGCATAATCCAGCGTGTTGCTATGCGGCGGCCTGCCTCTCCGGCAGTTTGCTGATATCAGGGAGCGGACCCGGCGGAGTATCGTGGTTGCAGTACCGGGCACCAACAGCGACTGCGGCCGCTTGTAAAGGTTCGCGGAAACGCTCAGGCGTTTGTGCTGCTATGAGCAGTAATTTTTCCCAAACGTTGAGCGGGTTGCCCTGTGGACAGAAACCCTCAGGATGGTGCTGCCAGAACGCGGCTACGTCGTCCATGTCGTCCATTATTGTCAACGTGAACTGCGTGTGTAGCGCTCGCCAGAGGGGCTCCGTGGGGTATCGACATCGCTATGGGCGTTGAAGGCATTCGGGACTTTTTCAGTACACTCTCCCTCTCCATCTATCTCTAACCCTAAGTCAAATTTAGTATGGACAGCGGGTTCTTCAAGTCCCGCGTGACTTTTGTACAAAACCATGCTGATTTTTTTGCACTGGGTGACACCTGTTCTGGCGTGCTTAGCAGAAGGGCCATGCGCAATCTTTCGCGGCGCGCTTGTGCGTAAGCCCTTGCAAGAGATATGCCGCTATTATACCGGCAAAGGCTTGTTGATGACCTGACGGCAGTGCTAGACGTTGCATGATGTGTGTGCTGTTGATGTGCATTTTGTGTCCTCAGCAACATCATGCGTTCAGCCGCGTTTGTCGGATCGCATCCGATCCTGCGTGTTTCTAATGTTGTTGTGTTGCCTACTGAAAGGCAACGNGCTTGTGCGTAAGCCCTTGCAAGAGATATGCCGCTATTATAGCGGCAAAGGCTTGTTGATGACCTGACGGCAGTGCTAGACGTTGCATGATGTGTGTGCTGTTGATGTGCATTTTGTGTCCTCAGCAACATCATGCGTTCAGCCGCGTTTGTCGGATCGCATCCGATCCTGCGTGTTTCTAATGTTGTTGTGTTGCCTACTGAAAGGCAACGGAAGGGCACTGATCAAACGGGTAGAACACTGTTAGATTGCCCATCGCTCGGGGTGAGGCATTCGTGGTACCCGAGAGAGAGAGAGAGAGAGAGAGAGAGAGAGAGAGAGAAGACAGCCATCGTGCACGGGGTGCTGTGTTGATGCAGCAGCTACGAACCAGCCTCTTTCTCTTGTTTGTGGGTGATTGCGATGTGTCCGTTGCGAAGACGTGCAGCCTAAGTCCATGGTGGGTGTGGGCCTTCCCCCTTCAAACCGTTCGGGGTGCACCTGATACTCTATCCCCGGCCCCGGCCACGGCACATGCCCTATTTGCTCGTGCTGGCTGCGCGCAACTCCGCGGGCGCTCGCAACGTATGTGTGCGGCCAGTCAGACTTTTTNACGGAAGGGCACTGATCAAACGGGTAGAACACTGTTAGATTGCCCATCGCTCGGGGTGAGGCATTCGTGGTACCCGAGAGAGAGAGAGAGAGAGAGAGAGAGAGAGAGAGAGAAGACAGCCATCGTGCACGGGGTGCTGTGTTGATGCAGCAGCTACGAACCAGCCTTCTTCTCTTGTTTGTGGGTGATTGCGATGTGTCCGTTGCGAAGACGTGCAGCCTAAGTCCATGGTGGGTGTGGGCCTTCCCCCTTCAAACCGTTCGGGGTGCACCTGATACTCTATCCCCGGCCCCGGCCACGGCACATGCCCTATTTGCTCGTGCTGGCTGCGCGCAACTCCGCGGGCGCTCGCAACGTATGTGTGCGGCCAGTCAGACTTTTTCGTCCTTCTTCCCCTTTCTATTATTCCCAAATTTCGAACTATTGGTGGTAAACAGCTTTTTGTGCCTCCCGGAAAAGCCACAGTAACTCCCGTCACAAAAGGGTTAAGAGGACACCGCAAAAGAAAACATTATCTACATGTAGTAGTCGCCGTGTATATTAATGTCCGGGTTACGATCGGACTATAATTCGGCTCATGTTTCAGCACATGAGCTAAACGAAAAATGCAACCTACCTGATAATAGACTACATATGCGTCTGTTGCTGTCGCCAATCTCAACAACACCGCACATCATATTGAGGAGGATGCATACAGCTGCTTGTTGGTACACACATCTATATGTGTTGGGTGGTATGACTGAAAACAACGCAATTGACGGTCCAACTTGCTCATCGTTTTCACCCTGACTGTTTGGTCCCGGTCAACACGCATATAACCGTGTTCAAGATTTTTCAAAATGAATGTGGTTGTACACAACACAGAAGTAATCAATATTACGTGTTTTATCCGGGTAAGGATCGGACCATGCTCTGGCCACGTTCCATAACATGAGGCTTTGGGGCACATGCGCGGAGGGTTGTGCGCGGAATAAGTGTTGTTTCGTTTTTTTTTTTTGAGGGGATTGATGTGTTTGATGATCTGAATGGATAAATATGCGGTGAGATTCGAGGTGAAACACGATTCCGCTGCACAAGTTGCCACGATGACATACCGCTGGCGTGGTATATAGACAAGTATCCATACGTGCGAAGGACGGTTTGGGCTGTAGGTATTCAATACAGGCACGTTTCCATACGTGCGAAGGACGGTTTGTGCTGTAGGTAACGTACGCATGTCCAAATGCACGGCGTATGTACGGATTGGATGTGATATTTCTGCAGCATGTGATCTGTCTGCAGGCAGGTTGATGCCGTACACCACAGTCATCTGTTGTTGAACAAGCGTCGAAAAAGGTGCAATACAATGCTGATGTGCCAACGTTCCCCAACATTTGTAGAGATGACGCACCGAACTCTTGTTTTGGATAAGTGTACAACGGGCAACGGCGAAAGCACAAAACAAAGGCCAAAAAACGGCTAAAAGCGCACTACAATCAAGATGTACGCGTCACGACCTTCTCTGCTATGTATATAAGTTTGTATAATCTTCCACAGTTCGAGATCAACCTGTCGAGGAAAACTGTTACAACGGGTAGTCAGGCACAGTTTACCATAGGTACGACTGCGGCAACTAGCCTCCCGTACACATAACACAGAGAGAAGAGATGGTACTTAGCAGGGAACATGAGCACAGAGTTGTAGCGTGGATAATTTGGCAGGCGAGACTGTAGTCGTTTCATTGTTTCAAACCCCGAAATTCCGGCACTCGGGCCAATACCCCGGAGACCCTCGGAACCTGCTGTGTTTTTGCTGCTTGTTTTTTGTTTTTTGTTTTGTTGTTGAGCTGAGACGCAAGCTCACGTTCGCCCCTTGTGCTCGCTCTCATCTACCACCCATCAAAGGCTGACCAGGGAGTCAGTTGATAAGAACATCTATTCTATCTACATTAAATAATTTCACGGGCAGGTTTAGTACAGTACAATACTGCCAGTATTTTCAGTATTGCAGTACCTTTGGCCATAATATACTGTACTGCACGCTTTAGTACAGCTTTCGATACTGGAATAAAAATACTGCACGCTTTAGTACAGCTTTCGATACTGGAATAAAAATACTGCACTCTCCAGTACAGCTCTCGATACTGGAATATACTGTACTGGCAGCACGGCTCTCGGTACTGTACTGTACTGGACGTTTTAGTAC
>CACKRE030001034.1:3673-29889 GCA_902602495.3 Ectocarpus sp. CCAP 1310/34
GTTTCTGTGTTCTTTTTTTCATGACCTCCCTGCCTACTCTGCTGTGTTGGGTACTTTGATCTCGCTTTTGCTGTTGCCTTTGTTTTTGTAAGTCTGGCTGTCTGCCCACCTGCCGCCTCTTTGCCCTGTTTGCTCCGTTACTCCCATGCCCTGGTATTTTTGTGGACTATAGAGCTAATGTGAGAAACAACAACAACAACAACAACAACGTATGTTAAGTGATGTCCAGAAGTAGTGGGTACAGTAGTACTGCTGTAGTACACCGGCAGCCGAGTGCATGCGTGCATGCATCAGCACAAGGGCGAGCGGTCATCATGTCGAGAAGAATGCCATGGATTTAAATGTTAAAGTATACATGTATATTTGAAGGGGTTCATCGACGACAGCAGAGACCAAAAAAAGCTTTGGTATGCTATGCATACAATGACTTGAGAACAAAATTCAGTCAATTGGAGACTACATACTTGTCTACGCTGCTGGTCGTGTTCCTCGAAGGTGTGATGTGTGATACGCTCGCCGCCAGGGGCATGACGCCGCATGTCTGTGTGTGCTTCTTCCACATGCGCAGACGTACGCGTTTGCGTCTGCACACCGGGAAGACTTCACATTATGTTTCTTTGTGCATGTGCATCAAAACGGAAAGAGACAACCGCGTGTAAAGTGCAAAATCTTGAACGCCGGTGGCCGCAGATGCATAACAATCATCGTCGCTCCCGTCCCGCGCCTGCTGTCACTCTGTGGTGCACGCGTAGCTACACCACACACAATTCACGCTGGCGTGTGTGTCGGGATTCGTGCACCATCAGCATCGCAGATAAGACCACTGCCAGGTATTGAGTCGCACCACCACGCGGCTCATTACCCCCCCATCCATACCTAGTGCTGGTGCGGAGGGGGGGAAAGGGGGGCGTACTCATATGTTTTGCATAACATAGTGGTTAGACCATTGACCACGTGTCCTCGAGAGGACAGAGTATCGTTCCCACACGACCAAAGACCGATGGCCAATCGTTCCCTCCTGCTTTACTTTACCAACAAGGTGCCTCAAAAATGTTTTCCCTGGCCTATCCTATCGATATCACTTCCCGCCTCTNCACTGCCAGGTATTGAGTCGCACCACCACGCGGCTCATTACCCCCCCATCCATACCTAGTGCTGGTGCGGAGGGGGGGAAAGGGGGGCGTACTCATATGTTTTGCATAACATAGTGGTTAGACCATTGACCACGTGTCCTCGAGAGGACAGAGTATCGTTCCCACACGACCAAAGACCGATGGCCAATCGTTCCCTCCTGCTTTACTTTACCAACAAGGTGCCTCAAAAATGTTTTCCCTGGCCTATCCTATCGATATCACTTCCCGCCTCTTCGTTCTATGCCTTGGTACAGTGCAGCTACCGTCTTCTCTCCTAGCTGGTATTCCATGCCTCAAACAGGGGGTTCCCCTATGGGCTAGGAACTTCAGGTAGGCGGCCGTTTGTCCGGTAGCGGTATGCTTTTGCGGTTAGGGCGACTAGGCCGCACTTCTAACCAGAAGATGTGCACCGGGAACTTTGTGTTTGGGGACAGACAGGCTTGTATTGGTCAGGGGTCAAGATGAAGGTAGCAGAGGGACGAAGCGACCCCAGTTAAACAGCACACCACAAAGGAAAATCTGCAGGAGGCCAAGACCAAAGGAGGAGTGGACTTCGTTGTTGAAAGTGTCGGAGGAGATATATTCTGGAGTGTGGTGGAGTGTGGCACGCTAGGCCTTGAGTGGCGCGCTTGTACGTCTGGCACGCCCGCAGCAGGCTGTACATCCCAAGCACGAGAAATAGGACTTCCTCACCAACTAGCGCACGATCCTGGTGAGTTTTATGCACTCCGCGTACCGCCCGGCTTCCATCCTCCCTTGGGCTTGTCGCGCCATGGCTGTAAGCGCCCTGCTACAGCGAGCTGCTGCTCAACAATAACACAACCACGCCGGTCACACGCTCACACACTTTTTGTACCCTATTTTTTTCTGTTTCTTCGTGGGGTCGTGTATATGCCGGGTTTTGAGACCACGGGCTCCCAATCTTTTTTTTTTAGAGCTAATGTGAGAAACAACAACAACCGCCGCGCGCTCTCAAAATAGGGTTTCCAGCAAATTGCCCGATATTTATTTTTTATTCTACGGAAACGGGGTTCGCACCGGGTCGAACCAGGCCTTGACACGGAAGAAACGCAGCAGCGCGAGGTGGAGAGCACTGGAAAAGTTCTTCGAGGGCTATGTGAGGCAGCTCGAGAAGAAGAGTCGTGAGGGGGACCAGGCGGGTTTCTACAGGCACCTGAAGATGATCGACGTCGAAGGTAAGAGGCCACTTACCTCCCAGAACATCAAGGACGAGGACGGTAAGGTCCTTCGGGACCCCACGCTTACCCGCCAGCGGTGGGCGCGGTGGTTCCACAAGCTCCTTAACACCAAGTCGCCGACCATCGACCTGCATGCGACCGACAGAGTCAAGCAGTGGCCCACGTGCGTTCCGCTCGACGACATCCCGTCTCTATTCGAGGTTGAGGAGGCGGTGCGGGGAATGGCCAACAGGAAGGCCGTCGGGCCGGACGACCTACCGGCTGAGCTGATCAAGCTGTTCCTGGATGGAGACCGAGGCTTCCTCCGCGAATTCCACGCCATCGTCGTGGACGTGTGGCAGACGGGGAACGTACCGCAGCAGTGGAAGGACGCCACCATCAAGGTTCTGTTCAAGAAGGGGGACACGATGGAGTGCGGCAACTACCGGGGCATCTCTCTCGTTGCACACGCCGGCAAGGTGCTGCTTAAGGTCGTTGCAACACGCCTAAGCCACTACTGCGAGCGAGAGGGCATCCTCCCGGAGGAGCAGAGCGGTTTCCGCCCACACCGGTCGACGCTCGACATGCTGTTCGCGATCCAGCGGCTCCATGAGCTCGCGAGGAAGAAGAGTACTGCGGTCTTCGCGTGCTTCGTCGATCTCACCAAGGCGTACGATTCGGTGGACCGAGATCTGCTGTGGGACGTGCTCGGACGCTTTGGCGTGCCCCCGAAGATGCTGGCGGTCATTCGCCACTTCCACGAGGGCATGAGGGCGCGGGTTCGAACGGACGACGGGCAGTACTCGGAATGGTTTGACGTCGGCCAAGGTCTCCGACAGGGGTGCAACCTGGCCCCGCTGCTGTTCAACTTGTTCTCTGCCGCGATGCGCATGGTCGCAGTGACCGAGTTCGACAAGGACCCCAAGGTGACGGCGGATATGATCAAGATCGCAACACGAGTGGAGTGCACGGGCAAGAGGGGCAGGTCGGCGGGGAAGAAGGCGATGATGGTGACGGTCGCAGAGGCCCTGTGGGACATGCTCTACGCTGACGACGCGGCCATCGTCTCGCTCACGCCGGAGAGCCTCGAAAAGATGATGTCCATCATCGTGCGCGTGGCCGGCCTGTTCGGACTGATGGTATCGGAGCCAAAGACGGAGATCATGTGCATGCTACCGAAAGGGCTGGGGGAACGCCCGTTCGCGGTCAGCGCCGCTGGCCAGACGTACAAGCAGACAGATCGGTTTGTGTACCTCGGACGTACCATCTGCGCGGATGGGAAGGTCGACCGGGAGATCACGAGCCGCATCTGCCGAGCATGGAAGTGCTACCGCCGGAACAGCACTTCGATGTACGACAGGAAACGGGCCAACCGCCAGCTCAAGATCCGACTACTCCAGGCTGAAGTGGTGCAGACCCTCCTATACGGGTGCGCCTCGTGGAGCCTGGCAGCGGAGCACTACACCAAGCTGAATGGGACCCACCGCCAGTTCCTGACACGGTGTATCGGCTGGAGCAAGCGGAAGCGCTCAGACCGACCCCTGTCCTACGCCCAGGCCCTCATCCAGGCCGGCTGCGAGGAAACCATCGAGGCCACCGTGCGCAAACGGAGGCTGTGTTTTGCGGGCTTCGTTATGCGCATGGAGGACAACCGCCTCCCCAAGCGCATGCTGCTGGGAGCGATGGCGGGGGGTACCGGATACCGGGGCGGGCAGGAGAGCGACTGGGTGTATCGCCTAGGAGAGGACCTCGTGGCGTTTGGCATGAAAGAGGAGAAGGAGGGGGGGAGATGGAAAGAGAGCGCCAAGGACCAGGAGGCGTGGTACGACAAGATCGAGGACGGGGCGGCATGGTTCATGAGGAAATGGCACAGACAGGAGGCGGAAGCATCCGCGAAGCGCCAGCGCCAGCGCGCGGAGGAAGCAGAGACGGAGAGCACGGCCGCCCCGGGCCCGAAGAGAAAGAGAATCGGGGAAGCGGCGGGGGGGGGGAAGAAACGGCGACCGGACACTGCTGTAGAAGCGAGTAGGGCGGCCAAGGCCGCGCTTGCGGCGAACGACGTACCCAACTGATGATGTTGTCGCACCCTGTGTTCCCTTTTCCCTGCCGTAAGCTGTATGCTCTTAGTATTGCCTCCGGCCTCTCTTTGTGCTTTTCTTCTTTCTTTCTTTCTTGTTCTCCATGCCCTCTCTACGATGATCTTGGACGATACCTCGAGCTCCTTGTTATTTTTGTTTTTTCCTTTGCTGGCTGCCTGCCACCTCTGCTGCCTCTTTGGTGCGGTGCCTACCCTACACTAATGCGCTGGTGCATACTGCACTGCTGTAGTACCTGGTACTGGTGTACGTTGTCCTTCGATTTTTTTTTTTTTTTGTGGGAATATTTATGTGTTTGTTTTTCGCCCCCCGTCTTGCTGCACCCCCTGGGGTGTGGTGCAGGGCGGGGGATGCCTGGTCGGCGGGAACCCGGCACGGAACCCTCCGGCGTTGTAGGCGGGTGTGGGAAGCGTTCCCCGTTCTCCTTTTATTTTATTTTGATCGGTCTCCTCGACGCTCTTTCTCGTTTGGTGCGGTAGCTGGTCTTTCTTTCTATCATTTTGTTTCTCTTCCGAGTGGTTTTTGTACCCTATTTTTTTCTGTTTCTTCGTGGGGTCGTGTATGCCGGGTTTTGAGACCACGGGCTCCCAATCTTTTTCTTTAGAGCTAATGTGAGAAACAACAACAACAACAACAACAACAGATAAAAATACCTCAGGCAGGAACCGCAGGAGGGGGTCCAGCCCCCCCCTCCTATGTGACCCCGGTTGGGTCATCTAGCTGGTAGAAGTGGAGGATAGGGGCCAGAGGGGCAGACGACAGAGTCCAATGATGGGAGAAAAACAAACAAAAAAAAAACAGTGATTTCCTTTTTTGTTTCCTCGTGCGTTATCGATCTACTTTGGCCGTGATATTTGCACGTTTTTTATATGCACAAGTTTGAAAAACTTGCCAAAAATCTCATAGTCTAGACTATGCACACAAAGCGAAAAACCATGCAGCATTCAAACTTCCCCTCGAAGAGCAAATGTCAAGCAAAGGTGTGGTGGTGCGCGCACAGCGTGTGCTTTTCGCCCCCAATACTTTTTTTCGCGCTTCGCGCGAAATAATTTAATATGTTTTTTGGGACCAATATGTATGGGAGGAGAGCCTCGAACCAATAGACTACGATGCGGCCCGACTCTGGACAGGATCTTCTCTAAAGCAACTTAGCTTACAGGGAATTCGCTACAGGATAAACCGAACCGGATAATCTACGGCCTTGCAGGAAATCCCGGGGGGAAACCCTAGAACATCTCCCTGTATCTTCGAGGCTCAGGAACGTAAAATCTCGTTGTTCAACAGACATTCCGCACCACATGAACCCGGTGTTCGCACTCGGAGCCGCTTCCACGTTTTACCCGGTCGGTGCAGGGGTGGCGGGGGCTAGGTGCTTCTAGCTTTGTTGTACGAGGCATACCCCTCGTCGCGTGTCATTGGGGTGCCTGCCACGCTGCGTGCCAAGCACGAGAGCCATGTCTATACCCCTTGAAATATTGAAAGAGCTCGGCCATCTGTCAAAAGTTCAAAGGAGGTGTAATTCTTGATCTACACTTGGAGGCCATCAAAGAACATACCATTCATTGCTGGCAACTGCCCACGAAGTCAGACTGGGAGGCCATCGAGTCGACGCGGGGGCGACAAAAGCTTTCCGACACCTCTTCCTTCGTCGCACCCACGGATTTTCGAATTCAAGTGTGTAAACCCACTGCTCTTCTTGACAGTTCGGTCCTGTAGATGTATGTGGAGTACTCGTAGAACTGAGCATGGGCTGATTTGGTGAGCTGATCACTCAAGAGCGTATCCCACTGCTGTTTGCGACTATGGTGTGCATTTCGAGCTACATGTACAGTAGACCAAAGTACGCGCCGCATGATGCCGTTGGACAAGCACAGTGGAGATGCGGGTGCGGTGGTAGGGTCGTGGTTTTTGCTTGAGGGGAGCGCGCCGTAGAGCAGGGATGGATGAGGTCCAGCATTCGAAGAGTAGGTTGAAGGTCGCAATGTAGCTACGACGGGCGTTAGTAGATAGAGCGGGGAGGACAATCACGCCGAACGTGACCCTTGTGTACTCTAAATGGTTCAACGTGTTTGCGCAGAAGCGACATTAATTCAGGCGATACCGCGTCTGTTAAACTCGATTCCAGAGGTCGCCGTTGAGCGAGGTTCTATTATCGTACGCTGTTTTACGCGTATGTACACGCTGCTCTCAAGTGTCAGGCTGAATTCACCCAGAAATAAAAAGCGCCCTCTGGATGGGGCCCTCGGCGTAAAAATACAAACAAGAACCCCGGGTATCATACGGATATGCCTGCTCGAAATAAGCACTTTGAAAACAAGAACAGGTGCTCATTTTGAGGCAGCCAATAAGCATAGAGCTTTGGCCAATATAAGCGGTTCTGAAGTGCGGGCGCCATCTGTACAAGTAACATGGTCCTGAGGAGACTTCACGTGGTGAGGAAAGTACAGAGAAAAGAAGGACAGGGACAATGCATGTTGTCCATGACCACGGGCGGGAAGCATGCGGCTGGCGTGTTTTCTTTTTCAAACGAGCTGCCCCACCGTCAGTAGAAGCAACATGCCTGCCCAATGAAGGACAAGATCGACAACAATCGTGTCCGAATAAATGCGTGGCACGCACGCATTCCAAGAAAAACCAAGTATTGCACACATCTCTTGGACCTCCACCTTTTTCTGCTCCCTGAACCCTCACAAACAGAAAACAGATACGCTTGTGGTGTCACCGGCAGACAACCCTTCTCTGCGCCCCTGCCCTCCTACAAGCAGTCTAAACATCCAAGCAATCGCCGTGGCTTTCTTCCACGTGTCGATCGAAATGTCAGGATGCTAATACGTGAGATATCTGCGCATTCCACCTTCTCGACTCGAAGGTATTTCGGGGAGTAGGTAAACCCGCTCGTCAGGTTCTAGCCTACACGCGCAAAAGCTTAGAATGGCGGCAGCTTTTCAGGCGCCATACGTCGACGTTGGAAAGACCGTGCGTTAGAGCAGAAGCAAAAACCAACCTATTCGTCTCACAGCTCGCCTGCATCTGCCCCTCCCTCTACCCCAGCTTCAAGACCCACCCCGTTGAAAGCATTCTGAGAGAGCCGTCAACACAGGGTACAAATTGCAAAGCGAAAACGAAGACGGTCGTCGTGATGCCGTCCTATCCTAACGCGAAGGGCACGTGGAACAAGCCACGCCGCCAGAATGGAGCGGCCCCCTTTCGAATTATCACCCAAATCTCGTCGAGTCCCTTATCGCAAATCAGCACCCCGCTGCAATTGGGTCTTGGGAAGAGACCGCCGAAATCAGCACAAGAGGTTTTACGGTTCTTCAGCTGAAAATCTATCAACCGCGATATCCTGTTCGGTTCAAGTCTACCAGCCGCGACATCCTCTGCAGGTCGACCTAGCGCAGTCCAACAGTACGACCGGTGCAGCCGGCAATACTCGCCGCTCGAACCGGTCAGGCTTGCGTACGTACCCCGCGGCGGATGAAGCCACCCCCACGGGATGCGTCCTGCTTGCTCGAGGCTCATACTCCAACGCAACCCAGGCGTCAGCGGTCGAGAAGCGTCTTCCGTTCAACATTTACCAGCCTCTCGTTGGAGTCCCCGGTCGCCAACAGCACTGTACTGAACAAATATGCGCACGAGCTGCGCGACGGGAACCCAGGTGAGAGTCGGGCTTTCTAGAACATGGAGGAGGTGCTGCTGCATCACCGGATGCGTCGATGGCCGCCAAGCTGCTCACGGCTGAACGAGCCCGTTGCCCCCCCTTCCTCACAAACCCTCAACCCGAACGTCGGCCCGAGATCGTCCAACGGCCGTGCGGGGAAAACGCTGCCTCTGTCCCAGCAACGACGTCTTGCCTCTCTCCTTCACCCCAGCGAAATGGCACCCCGAGCAAGGAAAATACCTGCAAACACGACCTCAACGGCAACACCCATCAGCCAGCTTGCGAGCAAATGCGACGACACCGATAACGATAAACATACCTACAAGCGTTGACTTACGACAAACGACGGGCCTACTTGAAAGCTTTGGTCTGGCAGGGAAACCCTAACGTCAACCGACACCCCGCGCTCTCGTTAGACCGCTCCTCAAAATAAACAACGGCGTCTACCGGATCCCTATGCTCTCGTTAGACATCCGACCACCGTCAAGAAGAAGGAACTCACTCTGCCGCTCCGCAAAATACCACAATGAAATTGTCTACCTCACCAGCTCCACCAAGTATGGCGAGAAAGTAGTGATGCACCCTACACATCGCCATCTTCTGACATCGTGGCACCGCTACCACCCTCGGCCGTCGCAGAGAGAAACCCCAAAACAACCTGGCGGCATGCCATCATCCATGGCGTGTCTGGCACGAAATATCCCACTCCGTCATCTAACATCGCTGCTGGCCGCTTCTGTTTACAGAAAGCTAACGAAGAACAGGGAAAACAGAACCAGACGAACGCTGTCGCGGATGCACGTATGCATGTTCGATCGACCCTCCGAGTGCTACGCCAAGCACACACCTTGCAACGACCACCAGGCAGCCTGTTCATACCCATGCTACACCCAATCACGCGCGATGCCCCCTTCAGCGGTCCGGTGTGGTATGAGTCCGCCCTACATGCAAAGAACTTGAAGAAAAAACATGCCGTGGTAGTGCAACCCCCCCCCAACGCTACTTACTTCATACGCCTCGGTTGGAACGAGTGGCACATATCCATCTCCTCCGTAAAACAAATTGTACTCCCACTCGGCCATCGCTATCCCCTCACATCGCGCGACCTGCTGTTTTCTGGTTCAGCCCGGCTCACGAAAAAGTGGGGATAAAACATGCCCCAAGTTGCACACAACACGCCTCCCCTCCCCCTGCCCTCTCCCTACTTTGTACGAATCCCCCTGGAACGAGTGCAAAACACCCAGCTCCTCCGAAAACAAAACTGTACTCCCACGCGGCCATCGGTACCTCCTCACATCCCGCGACCTGCTGTTATCTGGCTCAGCCCGGCTCACGACGAGGTGGGGATAAAACATGACGATGTTGTACACACACGCCCCCCGGCCCCTCCGCCCTCCACCCCACTGTAGCACACACATCCTCTACGAGTGCAAAACATCATCTCCTTCCGTCAACAAAATTTTACCCCCACTCGACCTGTAGTGCCCTCACTATCCGCGATCTGCTGTTGTTTGGTTCAGCCCGACTCATGAAGATGTGATGACAAAACATGACGAAGTTGTACACACACGCCCGCCCCCCTCGCTACTTTGTGCACATCCTCCTGGAGCGAGTGGAAAACGTCCTTTCTTCGTAAAACAAAGAATGTGCGCCAACTCGGGCATCGGTACTCCCTCACATCCCGCGACCTGCTGTTACTTGGTTCAGTCCGGCTCACGAAAAAGTGGGGATGAACCATGACCAAGTTGTACACATACGCCCGCCCCCCTGGCTACTTTGTACACATCCTCCTGAAGCGAGTGGACAATGTCGCTCTCCTTCATAAACAAAACTGCGTTCCCACTCGGAATTCGGTACTGCCTCACACCCCGTGGTTGCTTTTGTTTATTTCAGCCCGGCTCACGAAGAAATTGAGACAAAAACATGCCGAATTTTTACAAGCACGCGCCATCATCCGACGTGTACTATACCATACATCTCCCTGGAACGAGTGGCAAACATCCATCTCGTCCGTGCTCCCACTCGCGCATTGGTCCTCTCGAATCCGGCGACCTGCTGCTATTTGAATCAACCTGGCTCACGAAGTGGGGATAAAACATAACGAAGGTATACACAAGCATCCCCCCCCGCCCTCCCGCCCTCCACGCCACTGTAGCACATACATCCTCCTGGAACGAATGGAATGACGTCCTTCTCCGCAAACATAAATGTACTCTCACTCGGCCATCGATACCCCCTCACATGCCGCGACCTGCTGTACTTTGGTTCAGCCCGGCTCGCGAAGAAATGGCGATAAAACATGGCGATGTTGCACATACATGCGCCCCTCACTCTACGTCTTCATACACCCCGGTTGGAACGAGTGGAAAATGCCCTTCTCCTCCACAAACAAAACTGCATTCCCACTCGGGCATCGGTACTCTCTCGTCCCGCAACCTGCTGTTATTTGGTTCAGCCCGGCTCACGAAGCGGTGGGAAGAAAACATGCCCCAAGTTATACATACATGCACTCCCCACGCTACGTTTTCATACACCCCTGGTTGGAACGAGTGGAAAACGTCCTTCTCCTTCGTAAACAAAAATGTGCTCCAACTCGGCCATCGGTACGCCCTCACATCCCGCGACCTTCTGTTGTTTGGTTCAGCCCGGCTCACGAAGAAGTGGGGATAAAACATGCCCCAAGTTGTGCACAACACGCCTCCCACCACCCCCCGCCCTCCACGCTACTTTAAACATGTCCTCCTGGAGCGAGTGGTAAAACATCGTTCTCCTCCGTAAGCAAAACCGTGCTTGCACTTGGGCATCGGTACTCCCTCACATCCCGCGACCTGCCGTTCTTTGGTTCAGCCCGACTCACGAAGAATAGAGAAAAAACACGACGATTTTGTACAAACACCCCCGCCTTCACGCTGTTGTACCACACATTCTCCTGGAATATGGTAAAACATCCATCACCTCCGCAAATTAAGCTGTTCCTCCACTCGGGCATTGGTTCCCTCACATCCCGCGAGCTGCTCTTATTTGGTTCAGCCCGGCTCACGAAGAAGTGGGGGTAAAACATGAACGAACTTGTAAACACGCGCCCGCGCCCGCCCCTCCCGCCGTCGACTCCACTGTAGCACACACATCCTCCTGCCACGAGTGGTAAACATCCATCTCTCTCCGTAAACAAGACTGTACTCCCACTCGGGCATCGATACGCCCTAACATCCCGTGACCTGGTTCAATTTGGTTCGACCCGGCTCACGAAGAAGTGGAGAAACATACCGTGGTTGTACACACACGCCCCCCACTTCCACCGTACTGTAGCACGTATACTCCTGGGGCAAGGGGGAAACATCCATCTTCCTCCGTATAAAAACAGTACTCTCACTCAGGCATCGATACGCCCTCACAACCCGTGACCTACTGCTATTTGGTTCAGCCCGCTTCACGAAGAAGAAGTGGACAGAACAGGGAGAGACAAAAAGACGCCGTAGTTATTCCTACTCTCGACACACAGGTCTGTTTCTGCCGGTCGTTGATGGAGACAAGAAGCGAATTCTTGATGCCCCCGTCTGGGTGCCGAGAATGGAAAGGGGTGAAGCAATCCACCGTTGTCGTTGCCACCAATTGGGAGCAAGATCGGCTTATCTCCTTGTGTTTGCCCCCCCGTCGGAGAGGGCAGCAGCAGGCGTCGCTGTTACCTCCACCCCTGCGGTTGTGTTTGGTTCGAAGTCGGTCACGGAGCATGTCAGGGAGGGTTTAGGAGTGTAAGTGGGTGTATTGCTGTCGGATGGCGGCGCTGAGCGTAGCCTGAAAAAATGTACATCGGATTGTTATTGTGCTTGCATGTGGTATGCACGTCGTTCTCTGACTAGAATCCACAATTACTTCTTTCCTCGAGGAGAAAAGATACATTGTGTTCACGGTGAAGCGTGTAGAGAATCCCGACAATGTAGGTCTCGTGTGCTCAGGAAACGTACACCTTCCTCCTGCATTGATCCTAACTATGGTTCCTCCCGCTCGCGTGAAACTACCTCAATGTCTGGAGATGTAGAGAGGGCATGAATCCCACAGTAAGAGCAGCTAAGAACGAGCAATCAAGACCGACACACTGAAATGGCTGTCGCTTTGGGTTGAGTTCCAGTCCAGGCAGACGTTTGGGAATAGCAACTGCCGCGATATCCATGGGTGGACGGGGGGATCGTCAACAACCCAGAGCAAATCATTGACGAAGTGCCTTGGAAGTCTCAGTCGGGAAAGTCGTCGACGGGTGGGCTGAGATGGATGCCGTTTAATATCTGTATTCTGTGAGGCTGCACGCGTGACAACAGAGGGCCCTTGCCAGCTTCGTTAAGCAAGTGTTTCCGAGGTAAAGGGCGGGCGTCAGCTTTCCGCCTCCGAGAAACAGAATGAAATCCGGCGCCCCGCGGCAACCAATCACCCCGCCGGGACTTTTCAGTAGAGACAGCGTACCATCGATATCTATTGAAGTCCCCCTAGGCCGGGAAGGTTTGGACATTCATTTTTTCACAGGAGAGAATGAATGAACCTTTCACAACAACCAATTATTGGTCCTCACCTCTAGGCCTGGACTCGGTTGCTCGACGCACCGCCCTGCCGTGTCGTCCGGGAGGCCCTCTCTTCGGCCGAGGCCCCGGGCCTCCGCTGGCCGACGAAGACCCCTGCGGTCGTCCTCGCCTCGTCCGAGAACCGTAGCAGCGCGTCGGTTTCCGCGCGACACTGCTCGTTGGCGGCCTTCATCCACTCCTCTACGCCGTCCCTCCACTCTTCCAACCTGGACAGCCTTAGCGCCAGCGCCTCCGACGCGCTGCTGCTCGCCGCCGACTCGTAGCCCTATCCCTCCTCGTCGTTCAAGTGTTGCAGCCGCAGCCACTCTCCCCCTGCCTCGATGATGGCCTGCAGCCTTTCCATCCTCACGTCGATCTCGCCAGGTCTGCCATCGCGGCCCGCCAGTGGCAGCCGTTGGCGCTCTCCTTCTCCGCCTCGCCCTCGACGGTACCCTCAAGCCGCGCGTCGGCCTCCCAGCGGGCCCGCTCGTGCGGCGAAGCGTTTCCGTAGGCGACCTCGCGCTCGGAGTGCGAATTCTCGGCAGACAGGTGGAATCGCCGAGCTCGGACCTCCTCGTCCACCTCCTCTTCCTTGCTCTCCTCGTTGCCCGCCACGGCGAGCGCACGGAGGCGGGCGTTGCCGAGTCCTAGCTCTACTGCCCTCACTTCCGCTCCCGCTACTCGCCCGACCGCCGCGACCTCGATCCCTTGCGATCGGGCTCGAGAACGGGGTGTCTCGTGCGTTATTACCTCGGGAGCCCGGTCAGCGGCGCTCAGGAGTTCTGCGCTCGCCTCCGTGTACCTCGCGATAGAGACATCTACGCTCGCCACTCTCTCGAGGGCCCTGTTGATGAGCTCGTCGTCGTTGTTGTACTCGTTCGTTGTCCCAGCTCCCGCCGCGGAGAAGCCTGCGCTCGTAGCAAGCAACGCGGCTCTCGATTCGGCGACAGTGGCGTCAGTCATCCCCCTAAGGTCTTGGCTGAGTGCCTCGGCTCCTTCCTGAAGCATCGAAGCGTGCTCACTTGCTTCTCCTGCCGCCGTCACTGCTGTCGCCCTCCGCTGCGGAGCGTGGAGCCTCTCGTTGAGGTCCGCCACACGTTCCTCCGCAGTCGTAGATCGAGCTTCCGCAGCGGAAGCGCGGTCAGGCATCCTCTCAAGGTCCTGGCCGAGGGACTTAATTCGGTCCTGAAGCATTGAGGCGTGCTCGCTTGCTTCTCTTTCTGCCACTGTTGCCTGCAGCCGTAGAACGGCGATTCCCTCGTTGAGATCCGTCACTCGAGCCTCCGCAACCGTAGACCGGACGTCCGCAGCGGCAGCACGGTCAGTCATCCCTGCAAGGTCCTCGCCGAGTAACCCAATTCGCTCCTGGAGCATCGCGGCGTGCTCACTTGCGTCTCCTGCTGCCACTGTTGCCTGCCGCTGCAGAACGGCGATTCCCTCGTTGAGGTCCGTCACTCGCGCCTCCGCAGCCGCAGATCGGTCGTCCGCAGCGGCAGCGTGGTCAGCCATCTCCTCGAGGTCCTCGCCGAGCGCCTCAACTCGTTCCTGCAGCATTAGGGCGTGCTCGCTAGCTGCTCCTGCCGTCGTTGTTGCCTGCTGCATCATATCGGCGAGCCTCTCGTTGAGGTCTGTCACACGTGCCTCCGCAGCCGCAAATCGGGTGTCCGCTGCCGCTCGGCATTCGGCATACTTCAGCTCTCCCTGCTTTACACTCTCTACGGCATCCTCTGCAATTTGTTTCACTTCGGCCGTCTGTTGGCAAGACCGGAGCAGCTCCTATTGGAGACTTTGTTCCTTGCTGTCCGCCGTCAGACGTGTCTCGGCGAGATCTGCCGCGCTTTCGAACTCAGCGGCGGCAAGCTTTCGTCGCAGGTTCTCTGTCTCTTCGACCGTTTCTGCCTTCAGCTCGCTTTGCTTCGCGAGCATGACCAACTTTCCTAGTCTACGAACATGATCCTAGCTGCATTATTTTTCGTGTATTCGAGTATTCGAGTGAGAGGAAAGTATGAAGGCACTTAACTAACGGTGTTGTGATCTGGGTTTGTCTTAGCAGGGGCTGAAAGAGATAGGCGACCAGCACCCACGACGATGTTACAACGTCACAGAACGCCAACACGAGAACATCTCAGAGAGCACCTAATGCCTAACGCAAGTGGAACAACACCTGTTGTTGTCCTGCGAAAGTCGACCACGCAAAAAAACTTTGACCCACCTCTTTGGTAAGCCTGAGGACTTCTCTCTCCATCTTCTTGTTCGATTGCGAAAGTTGTCGCTCCGCCTGTTCGCGTTCAGCGAGCTTGTCGGCGGTGTGCACGTGCAGAGCGTCGTATCTGTCATCGGCGCCTCGTGCCTTTTCCCGCGCCTTCTCTTGGACAGCCTCGGCTTCCCGGTTCGCCCTTGCTTCCGCGGCCGCCGACTCCCTCAGCGTGCGTTCGCACAGAGACTCGTACCTCAATTGGGCTCGCCGGACTTTCTCTGTCGCCTTTTGCTGCGCGGCTGACACTTCCCGCGTCGCATGCTCGCGCAGAGACTCGAACCTCGTGTGAGCCAAGGCTGACTCCTCCTCAACCTGCCGCATCGCGGCCCGGATTTTCTTGTTCTCGTCGTTGCCCCGTTTGTCCTCCTGCCCCCTTTGCCGCAGGGCGGTCTCCAGCTCCGTTTCCCTGAGGCTCACCCCGTGCAAGCTCTTGGCCAACTGCGTGCTCAGTTCCCTTTGCCGTTCGTCCGCCCGCCCCAACGTCTCCTCCGCAATCTTGAGAGCCTCGTCCTTCTCCCGCAGCTGAGACGTCGTGTCCCGTGCCGCCTCGTCCGAGGCCGCGCCCTTCTCTCGCAGCAGCAGCTCGATCTGGCATTGCGCCTCTTGCAGAGCCCCGTCCTTCCGCCGCACCGCCAGCTCTATGTCCAGCAGGTGCACCTCTTCCTCGGAGACTGCGGTCTCCCCCCAGGCGGCGACCTCGGACAGAGAGCTCGATTGGCCCGACGGAGAAGACAGGGAAGACGGGGATGACGATGCAAGCGGGGGCGTCGAGGGTGATCGTAAAGGCCCGGCCGACTCTTCCCTGTCTTGCACGCCGGTCGCGTCGTTCTTCCGTACCACCCCCATAGCAACTCCCCCGATGGCGGCCTCGGGTATAGAGATCGCTTGGCCCGACGGAGAGGACAGGGAAGACGGGGATGACGATGCAAGCGGGGGCGTCGGGGGTGAACGAAAAGGCCCCGCCGGCTCCTCCGTGTCTTGCACGCCGGTCGTGTCGTTCTTCTGTACCACCCCCATGGCAACTCCCCCGATGGCGGCCTCGGGTAGAGAGATCGCTTGGCCCGACGGAGAGGACAAGGAAGACGGGGACGACGATGCAAGCGGGGGCGTCGAAGGTGATCGTAATGGTTCGGCCGGCTCTTCCCTGTCTCGCACGCCGGTCGCGTCGTTCTTCCATATCATCCCCCTTGCCACTACCCGGTTTGATAGTTGCGATGAGGACGGTGAACACAGCGAGGGGTATCGAGTCGCCCCCGGCATGTCCGTCTCTTGCAAGCCGACTCCGTCCTTGCGGCCTGCCATCGCGACCAAGGCCTCCACCTGTCCCAAAGGAGGAGACGGGAACGCCGGAGAAGGCCGGGATGCTTGAGGCAACCTCACCGGTTTCTTTTGTTGGACGTCCGTTGCGCCCATGTTCTCCGCCGTGTCGACCAGAACCGGTGCCTGCTCTGATTGGGGGGGTGCAGATGACGTGGAAGACTCCGACTGCGCGGTCGCTCGCATATTAGGGGAGCCCACCACAGAACCGTTCGCTGTCGGGACGGGGCTCACGGAAGGGGATGGTGGGGTCGACGGGCTGGCCTCGGTTGCAGCGTTGGAGGTCACTTCTCCTGGGTTAGATGGTGCCGTGCCTTTTCCAGACACCATTGCTTGGGATCTGAGGAGAATGAGCATCACCCCAACGCGCAGAAAAGAGGCGGAATGTGGACAGAGAGCACGCGTGTTGGCGAATGCATCGCAGTGTTACAGGAGCGGTAAGCAGAATTCCTGCCGCGACAAGCTAAACGATTTTGAGCACTGAACGGTACACGGTCCGGACCAAGATACCCAGAAGACGTTCCGATACACACCTAGCTGAAACGGTAGGCAAGACAAAGTGAGTGCGGGGCAAGACTCGGTGGAACCGAAACGCATTCTTGGCTCCAAGCATCACCACGGGCCGGTACAAGAGACTCCCAGTTTCGTCCTTCTCACACCAATTATCTGATTTCCGTCTGTGGGCAAGTGGTCCCACCACCGCTGGGCTCACGTTCAAAGCTCGATTGCTCAGCAAACAAGTGGGTACGAAACACCGACCGATACGTGCAAGGAAATCTCCTTGACGAGATGCTTGACAAGATGTGCTTCCAACGCCACCCTGTTCGGCGTTAGCAGCCCCGTGGTTGCGGACGCATCTAGCTGTGACAGTCGCTCTGGGGGGGATGCGATGATTCACACTTCACCATGCGTGCATCCCCCACACGTGGGCGAGTCAGTCTGTAAAGAGCGGAACACCTCGTGACCCTCATCTAAAGAAAAACGTTTTGGTTCCCCTGATGGAACAAGTGAGTGTAGAGGCGTGTTCGAGGTATTCATCTTGTCATCGGTTGTGAAGGGTACACCTGGTTTGTCCCACGGCTAGCAAAGACCCAACACAAACGGCATCCGCGAGAAGACAAACAACAACCACCTGTCCCTATGCTTGTCCGTGAGAAAAAAGGTGCTTCTGATGGCTTGTGGTGGTTCTCTGTATTTGGCGTAGCTCTGGGCTCGGCAATCGGCCTTCATAACGCACGATTTGTATGCATGCTTCCGGTTGTACTCATAGGTTTCCTGCCTCGTTGCTCGAGACTCGACGCCACACAGTGCCAAACGGCATACACCGCGGCGGGAACACAAATATCTGAGGTTTTACTACATCGCACACCGACATCATAATGAGACCGCGGACCAGGTGAAAACTAAAACACCTGTCGGACTCCGTTGCTTTACCACGTACCGCGTGTTGGTAGGGTCCGCCTGGGGTTCGTTGTACTTCTCCTCTCGGAGGTGTCCTTCCTCTTTCGTCTCTTCCTCCGCCCATTCCCCGTCGCTCTGCACATGAACGACACCAACAACAGAGGCACGCGCGTGAGATGACGGCGATTTTAAGGGCAGTGGAGTGCTGCACGGGGTAGGACGCCAACTTGAACTTTGAAGGCTTTAGTTGTGTTTTAGTTTCCGACGTGTTTGTGCGAAGTCTCGCTGTCCCTTCTCGATGGCTTGTCGACGGGACTCTCGGGCTGCTAACTACAACTGATTGAGTTTTCGTGAGACTCTTGACACGACACCGTGAAGTCACTACCGAAACATTTCAAGATGCCCACCTCCGACAACGTGCCGAAGACGAGGCTGCGATCCGCGAGGGCCAGCCCCTTGCAAGTGCCATCGCTGCCTTCCGCGATCACCAGGGTGGTGGGCAACGGCGTTCCTACACTGGTGACGCCGAATCGATCGGTATCGCTGCCGCCCCCCCTCTCGCCGACAATCGTGTCGTCCTTCGGGCCATTGGCTACAACCGCAACACAGCCGGTGGTGCGGGCGCGATCGAGAGGTGCACCCGATAAGAGGTTCGAAACTCTCGCGGTCGATGTCGATGGGGTGTGTTGGATTCCGCTGTCGCCGACACAGCCAGCCGTGCGGGTGCGGTCGAGAGGTGCACCCGATAAGAGGGTCGAAGCTCCCGCGGTCGTTGTCGATGGGGTATCTTGGGCCCCCCTGGCGCCAACACAATCGATGGTGCGGACGCGGTCGAGAATTGCACCCAATACGAGGGTCGAAGCTCCCGCGGTCAATGCCGACGGGGTGTCTTAGGTTCCGTTGTCGCTGCCCTTGGCGACGCTGCCGCCGCTACCCATCTTCCAAGCCGCCGAGGGGGACGTCGGGCGAGTGATGTCGGGCACCGCCATCTCGCAGCGTTTGGCACCGTTGCCAATCGTGGGCGCTGACAAGCGTGCCGCCGATGAAGAAACCATACGGGGGGCGGCGGCGGCTCCACCGCTGATAAATCGGGACATGCGAGCCAGGCTGGCCGCCGACTGCAGTACCGCGCCGCTGCGGTGACCCCTCCCGTTCCCGCCACCTGCTACCTCGAAGGATACCTCGTCGCTCTAGCTGTGGGAACGTTCCCGTCCCTGCGTCCCTCAAACCCGCCGCCCGGGCTCTCTTTGCACGCCGACTTCGAAGAGCTGTCCCTAGTCACAAGCGCACTCCTACGCACGTCGCTGGCGGTGGTGCTGGTGACGCTGGTTCGGCTCGTTGCGGCCGTTGTCGGGGGTTGACAGGCCCAGGGTTCCCTTCTGCGGGTGGTACGCATCGTCGCGTGGAAGCCGTCGCTGTCTCCACCGCTGCCGCTTGCCACGCTGCCAACGCGTCTGTTGTTGCGGCTGCTGCCCCGTGCCACCAACGCTCCACCATGCGAGGATCCAACTGTGGACCAGTTGGACCTACTGGACAGCTCTTGCTGCGCGGACGTGTCCGTACCCACCACCGTGGCACCCGCCCCGCCCCGCGCCTCCGGTCGCGTCGCCATTGCCGCCACGCGTCGGAATGGTCGGCGGCGGAGAGAAGAGGTTGCTGGGGCGCCGTGGTCGGCCGTTGGTCCTTGAGTACCAACGGCACACTCTGCGGTGGTTCGACCGACGCGCGTGAGGCTGAAGTCGCTGCTAGAAGTGTCGTCGCTACCCTCGTCGTTGTCCGTCGAGGATGAGACAGGGCCGAGCGAGGGGCGCGGGCTGGGGGCGGTACCGCCAGACGACGATTCATCACCGTCCTCACCGCTGTCGCAGCTGGCGCCGGAGAGCCCGCTGGAGCCGCTGACCCCGCTGGCGTCGCTAGCACCGCAGTCGCCTTTGGAACGGCTGGCGCCACTGGCGCCGCTAGTGCCCTCGCTGCTGATCGAGTCGTCATCCATCGAACCCTCGCACGAAGTGCCGCAGTTGCAGGGCGCGGAAGGCTTCTTAACGTAACCCGAGAAATCCACCTATGGGTAGCACAGAGGTCAGTGGACAAGCAAAAGTCGCAGCCAGGTAAGATTTTTTATGGTGTCCAGCACAGCCCACAGGTCGTAGCCGATGCTCGTGGCGCAGTTGTTCAACACATGTGTGAGAAACGCGTGGGCTTTTACCGCCAGCTTGTCCTACAATACATGTCTTGGTCCACTACGCACGGTAGCAACGTAGCTGGGTTTGTGCGCGAATACAAGCTCGACCCAATTCATGCCTGAGTTCAGCCCACCAAACCCCGGTTTAGAAGAAATTGAAACTGTTTAGCTGCGGACGGGCTTGGGACATGCCCAAGACATCCATCTGAGCTCCACTCGTGGGAAGTCACACGAGTACCTATACCTGGACTTTTGCCCTTTTCGTTAGTTCTGGATCCATTGATCACCTCGTGTCGTGCGATGGCCTGGCGACGGACGTCATGCAGAGAGTTAAAGTACTCCACGTCTCGCAGAGTGCGGTTGTTGACGATGGCGATCTCGACCTTGCGCTTCTGCCTGATGGCCGCCTGCATGTCGACCAAGCAAGCTTACGTGAACGACTATACTTCCCTACCTTCAATACAGTTTTGAACTACAGGCGCTGTTGGTAACACGTTGCCGGCCGTAAGTCAAGTGTAGCTCTACACACGCCGTGAAATTGCACGTGCACCACGCCGTCTGCTCGGCGAATGTCTTGGAGGGTTCGAAGTATTTGCGGGACATGCGCGTGGTGTACATTCGTGTACCTGCGTTGTCCCTAACGAACGGCGCGTGTTGGCCATCGTGTGGCGAGACGCGTACCACCCCTTCGTCTCACGCAAAATCAAAGTTGACCTCGTGTCTGCCCACAAGTGGCGTTTTCTTGTACGACACGCAGCTTTTGTCCGGGAAAACGAACGTACGATCCGCGTAGAATTTGCTTGCTTGAGATTTCGATTTTTCAGCGAAAACAAAGCGAAACGATGAACCACGCCAAAACGAAACGCGTAGCGACTGACACCTTCGACCTACCGGGTTTTGTACAAATGCGAACACTTTTTTCGCGAGCGGCGGGACGTTTTCTGCATGTCGAGGTTTTTATGAGAAAAGCACGCAGAATGAGGCACTGGAAGAGCTCAAAGCGATTCCACTATCGTCATCATCACCAACACTTGAAACAGCAACAACGAAAGGCAGGGTTTATTGCAGGATCAAGACACGATGTCATCTGGCAGGGGGCAGCTGCCTCTTCATTTATTGGAAGGCCTTATATCACGGGGTTTAATAAACAGACGATGAGGAATCTCGACTGCAGGCTTGTACCCATAGTCGGGATGGTTTAATGACGAATCAAGATATTTCTGTTGCTCCACCGTGAATGCAGTGAGGAGTGTGTTGAGCAGGGATAAGCGTCGTCGAGGAACGGCCTGGGGAAATGCAGCCGGATCTCTCCGATGACACTCAAGTGGAAGAGCGGGCTATTTGAATGAGATTGGGCCAGGCGTCGAGTTGGAATGAATATCGAACTCCATCTCCATGTGCATCAAGAATAATATACGAAGGTTATTAACGGCCACAAAGCACACCCTGTATCAACCCCTTTGCAGTGTTGCAATGCTTCGTGTACGTTAAAAGCTCAAGGAGGCCCTCCTTCTTAAGGGTAAGCAAAGGCGCATGATAGCTATCAACGTTTGAGGTGCTAACAGCGTGGGTGCAGGCGCCTGTACAGCACGTTTGTAATGCACAACTTGAACACCGACAACCAATCGATAAGGGGAAATCTCACCCCCCCCACATCGTTCAAGTTCCTTATGGATATTGTAGCGGAAAGTAGGCCGTGCAATAACAACGATGGCAGGAGGGGGAGCGGTCACGTTGGCCTCGAAAAATTATGTGAAACTTTGACATACCACAAGATGTGCCCGCTCGGATGAGGTGGCGGGGAGGGTGACGAGAGAGTGGCGCCAGTCTCCTCGCTGGAAGCTCTCGAAGAACTCGTCTTTTGTGACGGCGACCAGGGGTTCCTCTTTGTCTAGCCCCCAGCGCCACGCTTGCTGCGCGTGCATGGTTTGTGGAGCAGAAGTCAAAATGGCTTTGGTGTGGAGGACACCTGTCGGGAGTATAACCAACCATGAGTGCACATGCAAAGTGTAGGAAGATATAGCTCCATCGAGGTATCTTGTCACTGGGAGAGTGACAAGAAACGCACCGTCGGAGATTTGTCTCTTCCGAAGTCCATGGCCACTTGCCGAAAGGAGAAGCGGAGAGTCTTCGACTCTCCTTTGCCTCTGCTCTCTCTGGCCACTCTCTCTTCTACCCTCTTCTCCTTGTTTACATATCACGAGAGGAAATAGCCTTCCCCTGGCAGCGGGATATTACTGCCAAGGCACCGGCCTCTGTCTCCGACAGTAGCCAGGGTCCATATTGGTTAGTTGTTGTTTGCGTCAAGTAACACATGCATAGTGAGATGATTGTTAACGAAAACAAATTGTCGGTGTCTGAAGCATAACCTCAACTCAACCCCAACAACGAGTCCCTACGGCACGCATCCTTTATCATGTGCTTTCGAAAACTCAGATGCCGCACGTGAAACATACGGCACAGTGTTATAACATGCTCTTCTCGCTTCTCGCTACTGTAGTTTGTTCACAAACCTGCAGGTCGTTGGGGTGCAAGCACAACGTCACGACGCCTCCCGGGTACACGTACAAGCACACCGCCGCGTTCGATTTCTTCCACGTCTTTTTCTTTTGCTTCGCCTCCCTGTAGCGACCGACGATGAAGTTCTTCATGAAGATCTGCTGGTGAGTGAAGCTACCCCATAGGCTCCTCTCGATCGGAACTGATGTGCGAACGCATGGCTGGGCCCTACGTAGATCGGACCCGGTCGGTGAAAGGCGGGCGGAGAATGATACTGGAGTTGTCAGCGCTGATGTGTGTAGAGAAGGAATCCTCCTCGAGACGTTGGGGAGAGTTGACCAGTATAAGGCCATGTTCACGTTATTACCCTCCCTCTCCACTTCGAAGGGTTCCCCCCCCGCCCCACCGGAACCGGATGGCTGCCGCGAGTTGATCCACTTCTTCGAAACCCCCCTGTTCGCTGTGACACGGGCGGGTGCCCTACGATCTCCCGTGTCCTCAGAAGGTCCACACTTTTGGAAGAGTCTTCGTTTTCGGTCCCCCACCGATCGAGCATTGTGAAATGCGAAACGAATGGTGCGTGGCGGGATTTGAACCCCCGGGTCTTCACCAAAACTTGCAGAAAAAAGCGTTGACGCCACAACGTGAAGACTTCATGAAAGTACAGTAATACCAATGGCAGTACATATTTTGGTTGTAGACTAGTAGTAGCAACTTTGACTTTACGTGGACTTACTCCGAGGCTCTTCATTTTAGTTTGTTTTTGACCAGCTGTGATCCATCTTGTCGTGTAGATAGACTCCTGTGGTTTTATGCCGTGAAGAACAGGGGACACGAGGTTCTGACAGCAGCAAGCAGCCGTGGATATCACACTACGGGATGCTCGCGACGCTTTGCTAGACATTGTACAACAACAGCCTCTGATCTACTTGCTCCACGATTGACGCATATCCCGCTGCGCAACTACTGCTAGAGAGTGTAGAAATGTGTAGTGTCGAGGTGCCCTGTACCCAATGGTCGTCTGCAGGCGGTTAAGCCTTTGTGCAGCACAGAGTCTGTGTGATGCAGACCGAAGTCTGTTCAGACCGAAGTCTGTTGAGGCGAAGACCGAAGTCTGATGTTGTTGCTAAATGCCGCTTCTGGGACTTGTACTTTCTTTCTTCTTCTTCAGCTTACTTGCAGAGTTGAGATGCTGAGGGATAGTTGGGGAGTAAGCCTGGTGGGGCTCGCAACACCTCGTGATCTCGCTACAATTCATTCTCATATCATCAACGAGCTCCTCGCTATAACTCGTCGCTACATGTTACGTTCTACCAAACGTCACTTATTATACCGCATCTACGTTGATCGATTATTCGGGTGGCTCAGTTGTGTGTGATAGGAGTGTAGAGCAGCTCGGCCATTACGGGCCGTAGGGGTAGGAAACGTCGTGCAGACGTGTGGAAAAACGTGTTGTTTCCGTGTTGCCGTGTTGCCGTGTTGTATTAATCGGGGGCGTGCTCGTGCTCGTCAAACCATCACGGTATCGAGTCACGCCTTCATGCTTTCTCACACAACGAATCTCTCTGAATCCTCACCAAAAGCCTCTCACAACCAAGGAAAATATGTAGAAAGTTCCTGTTCCTCCGCATCTCATCACTGCAATATTCGTACGTACGTACATAACATCTCAACCATCATACTATGCTACGAGTATATCGAATATATGTACCATTGCGTACAGCAATCATACAGCTGCATCTATGCTACTACACACATCCTACAGCAGTAATGCGCTGTATTTCAACACGCCCCCATGATGGACGCAATGTCACGTATGCTTCAACAACCTCATCGTTGTTCTAAATCTACTGCACGAATCCAGCAAGTAAGTTTTACGTACATATATATCCTAATGTACTCCTGCATTATACACGCCCCCATAAATCGTATAACGGTACGCGCGTTACTCGTGCTTCAACAGCTGCCTGTTCAGTTGCTATCCTGCTCTACCATTTGAGCTACACCCCCATCTCGTTGTGTTAGTCAGGAAGAGTAGACTTCCAACAATTCCTTGGTAGAGTTTCTTGTCCTCTTCGCTTAAATATATAGCGTTCTCCGGCTCTTGTTCGATTTCCGGTCCGCTCCCTGGAGTTGCTGCTGGTTTGCAATCCACCATCTGGTACTTGTCCAGAATATTCATCACATATTTGTGTTGGCTCACAGTGATTTCTCAGTCACGTTGAGAAATCTCCATCCCTAGTAGTAGTTCCGCCGGTCCTCCATCGGTCATCTTGAACTTGTCCGATAATTGCTTCTTCAAGTCTTGTACAACACTTGGTGTCCTTCCGGCTAGTGTGCAGTCGTCCACGTACACACATAGTATCGCATATGTCGGTCCAGCTCCGTACACATATACGCACGGGTCACTCAGTAGAGCAGTAAACCCGATTTCTTTAATCCCTTTAGCAAATGCGTTGCCGAAGTTCCGAGGGCTTTGCTTCAGTCCGTATAAGCTTTTCTTGAGCTTCATCACCAGTGGTAGTCCCGTAACTTCATCCGTTATTTCGTATCCTTTGGCTTGACGAACGTACACTTCTTCTTCCACGTTGCTTTGAAGAAATGCAGTTACCACGTCCATGGTTTCCACAACGTATCCTCTCTCCGCTGCAATCGCCATTAATACTAGTTGCGAACTGAATCGACTCACAGGTGCATAAGTTCCTCCATAGTCGATGCCATATCGTTGTCCCCAGCCTTGTACGGTGAGTCTTGCCTTCATTACTCCAGTTGCTTTCATCTTGTACAACCATCTTGATCCAATAGGCTTAGCTCCAGGGGGTAGACTCTGAATTGGGACTAGATCCGCCACATCATGATCTTTTAGGCTCCTCATTTCCTTGTCCATAGCTGCTTTCCATTGATCAGCGTCCATTGACCTCATGGCTTCTTGATATGTAGTTGGTATAGGTATAGATGCTGGCGGCCGTACAGGTTCTCCAGCTGATGGCGTCTTGATCCTTATGTATTGGTCTTGATTCTGATGATCTTGATTCACAAAGTTAGCCAGTCTGTTCCAAGGCGATAACCTTCTTAACTCGGCTTGTTGTCTTTTGTTGTTTCTCTCGAGTTGATGATCCATGCTCCTTCCAGCACTTCGCAGATTCATGCGGGTTGTTTCGTGTTGTTGTTGTTGTTGTTGTTGTTGTTGTTGTTGTTGTTGTTGTTCTTGGTCTTGGTCTTGGTCTTGGTCTTGGTCTTGGTCTTGGTCTTGTTCTTGGTCTTGTTCTTGTTCTTGTTCTTGTTCAAAATCCTCATGTTGCGAATTATCCATTTCCCCCTCGTTTCCCGGTATGTATACGACATCCGAGGAAACAGATAATTCGTTTTCCGTGTCGTTGCGCAATTCCGCCGGTGTTGGAACAACCGGCGGCATGGCCGCATCCATCGGTTCGATGAATGTAACATTCCGGCTGTGCACTATCCGCTTTGTGTGTGGATTGAAAATCCGATACGCTCGGCTGTCGGGGCTATACTCTATCAGGATCCCCGGCCAAGCACGATTGATTCGCGAGCTTAGACTTGTACGTCTCCAGGTGCACAAACGCCGTTGAGCCGATGACCCGCAGATGTCGAAGCGAAGCTTGCTTCCCGAACATCCGGTAGTAGGGCGTCTCATTGTTGAGATGCACATGCGGTAGCCGGTTCGTGATGTGTACCGTCGTGCAACATAGCTCGCCCAATAAAAACTCCGGCAGTTTTCCTCCGTGCATCAAACATCTAACGATGTTCATGAGCGTTCGTCCAGCACGTTCACTGATGCCATTTTGTTGNTACTGATGCCATTTTGTTGTGGTGTAGCCGGTGCCGTAAATTCTTGAAAAATTCCGATGGTTTTGCAGAAGTCCCTGTAGTACTCTGATGTGTATTCACCTCCATTATCGCTGCGGAGTCGCTCCA
>CACKRE030001035.1:0-15941 GCA_902602495.3 Ectocarpus sp. CCAP 1310/34
GGGGGGGGAGGAACGGCCAAATCTTTCAAGATATATTATCAAAAACAATGCCGAAGATTTGTCACATCCAATACACACGTCTACCCCACCTACATAACGACGTTGACATTCTACTTTGAATGTTGCCGTGCCCGTGCTAGCCCGGCTCCAAAGTACCCCGACCCACTAGAATCCATTATTCTCACGAAAGTTGTGTATCGGGAGGACACGATGCCAACCATCTTCGCATGAAGAAAACAAGAAATCGCAAGCAGCGGTGGGGCTTTCCCGTTGGCCACCAAGAGTCCGAGCAACAAAACCACAACGTCGCAGCATAATCACCGCAACACGCACACCTATCGTGTGGCCCACCGAGGCCCGGATTTTTTGCCAAACATGACCATCGTGCGGACCGGGGCTTCCTCCAAGACAATAGGGCACGAAAGTCCAATTCCAACAACTGGACAGAACTACACTGTATGCACCTGCCATGAACGCGAGATGCGAAAGGTTTTGCTCATGGTACTTGCCTGGACGCAGGAATCTAATGTGTGTTTAGGGAGGTGAAAAAATAAAATACGCGCGAGTATACTATAGTACGTACGATATATACGAAGTACTTCGTGAGTGTGCAATTCGCATTCCAGCTAAACGCATGTACGCGAGGGTGTGTAGAATGAATCAACACACCCCCGGTGCGTAACGGGCAAAGCTTAAAGCTGTTCTCGTCACGGACGCAATTGCAAGTGCACATGCAAAGCAATCTCGTCAGGGTACTGACCTTGACCATGTTGGCGAGCACTTTCGAAACGGATACTGGCTGCACTCCGGAGGCGTCCTGAGTACCGAACTCTGACCCATTTCATCCCACCACTTTCGAATTTCGGCACACAAGAACTGCGTGCCGTCGCGCCGAACCTCCGTCCGGCGGTGGTGCAGAAGGAAGAAGACGGGGAGCTTGCAATGCTTATCGCCCTCTCTCGTCGGCGTGTACTCAAAGGGGAAAGATGGCGTTGCTTCAGCTCGGTCGCTAGCCTGGAATGTGAACCCGCACGTGTAAGGTGGAAGACAAACGCAAACGTATCGCGATGTCAACCCTCACGAGCGCTACGCCTTCGTGACTTATGTATTCGACGGCGCATCAAACGGAACTACTGCTGCAACACGGTGAGGTACACACACCGCAGTGTCCCCCTTCACCCTCCTTCTCGAAACAAAGGTCGAACCCACCTCGGGAGCGTCAAAGATGGGCATTTGACGCGGCACAGAAGGACCGAGTGCTGGGCGTTTCTCCTCCCTAGCATCTTGTTCGCGGCGTACAGACGACGTCGGCTAATCGATTGCCCTGCCCCTCCTACTGCTGCGCACCGGAGTCGTGGCGCTTCCGTCTGCTCGCAGTACAGCAGTCGAGAGAAATGTGTAAGAATATTTGGCAAGACAGCCGGCGTTGCTGGCGGAGAAACGACACGACACTTGTGTTGTGGAACTACTGATGCGTGCACAAACCCTTGCCCGCTACCGAAGCAACCAAACAGCGGTAGCTAGTCTAATTGCACAGCGATCATGAGAGACGTTGAGGCGAAATTACTCTTTCGTTTTCACCCGACTTCCGGGGCAACCGTTTGAATTGCTGACAAATGACAAGGGATATATCTTCGTGTGGGGCACATCGCGGGCAACCGTAACCTATGCCGAGACGCGTGTGACCAGGCGTAGCCCTTGGAGGGAGTGGTGGATCAGGACCGTCTTCGCCCCTCTCGAACATGCGGGAGTGGTCCGTGTCTTTCCGGTGGCTGGCCGCAAGTTGTCAACTTCGCCATACAACGGGGAACGACTCTGCCATGGAAGCGTCTTTTTCAGCAACGAAAGCTTCGCAGTGTTCAGGAGCAACACGGGTATGCCCCCCTAAGTTCGCTGCACACAAGGGGTCGTTCACGCAGAGATATTCCCTTCCAGGTGTGGGGGGCACCGACTTGGCGGGATGTGCTGCAGCATGAAGACGTCACGCCAACGATCAAAAACTCTACCGTCACTGACCTCCGAACATGATGACCACGGCACACGAACGAAGGAGTGTGTTGACTGTGTGCTCCGACCCTCAGATGGTCCTGGGGTGCGCAGGGTCGAAGACCCTGCGCACAATGCGTGCGCTTTGCAAATGCACGAAAGAGCAATACCGTCTGACGACGCCAAAAGCGGCAAAATACACGAGGATGGGGGGCCGGGGTTGGTGCCCCAGCGTCCCCTGTGCGCCTCCTATCTTTTTTTTGGGGTACTGCTGTATACCTTTGCAACCAGCGAAGCTGGAGGCATCAGAAGCGGTATCCGGCGGATCGACGGCGGTTTGAAGACCGGCGCTCAAATCGTCGTGCGGGACAGCGCTGAGGGGTACTTGGAGGAGGGGCGCAGAAGCGGTACCCAAAACATCTCCGGGCTCTAAATTCGAAACTCCCGCCAAAGGGGCACGTTGACGGCCATGCGTGCGAAATGTTCTTCAGACGAAAACATGGACGTTTGAGGGAGCATGTCCACCATGTAATTACCCACTACCGACTGTATTTCTAAGATGCAGAGATGCCCATCGGCGTCGGCCTTGCTTGGTGTCGGCCTTTGTCCGCTGCTCCGCTCCGAAAATCTGCCCAAGATCAAGAGGGTGTTTAAAAACAAAAAATACAAACAAACTTTCCACTGGTACTGCAACAACAAAAATATTTGGCGAAGAAAATTTCCCTTGGTTCATGTGTCCAATGTCCCGATGAAATTGGTGGTATCCACAACTGCAAGCGTACAGCGCCAGCTTGCACGGTGCAGGCTCCACAACATTGACCAGCCACTCTCCCATCCGAGCTCCGCACACGCACATCGTCCTCTCAATCTCTCTGGCTGCCCTTCCTTTTCGACCAGGCCTCAAGATAGTCTCGAGACTGGGACTGATTGACTGAAAAACAAGAGGTGGAGGTAAGAGAGCGTTCGATTCTATCTAATAATAGTCTACTGCTGTATGTACGTATTCCGTTCTCCTGGATGTGGTCTGGCTCCCCAGATGAAACGTTGCAATGCTGCTGTCTGCACTGCAACTACTGCTGCTGTGTAGATGCGGGCAGTATGCTCTTGCCGCCCCGCTCAGTCGTAAATTGCACAACAAAGAAGGACGGCGTTCATCATTTCCGTCATGGACAAAGCGGCGGCCGATCTTTCAGTTGGCCTATACTACTGCTGTAGTCTTGTGCTGTTGAAGTGACTGCTGAGCATCTGGCGTGCCCACAGCAAGCAGCCCCAGGAAGAATTGCAGGAAGAATTGAGTTGGGAGACTCCATGAGTTTTGGTTTTGGAGAAGCATGGTGCATGCTTTTGCGAGCGGAAACGTCTGCGTTCCTCTCCGCCTCTGTGCACATGTGGTTGGTGTTCGCCGCCGCTTCCACATCGCAGTTACTTCTGTCAGTTTGCCTTTTTTTTCCTAATTTTTTTGTAAGCGGGTATCGCGGCACGGAGGCTTTCGCGGGGTCGTCGTTCGTGCTGCTCAATTCAATCTCCAGCAGACCGACCGGCGAAGCTTCGCGGGCTGATCAGATTCCGGTCCGGGGCTGTCAAAGGTTGTGTTTTCCACCCAGTCATCTCCCACACTGATGACAATTTTGCTATTTACCACCCGTGGGACACCCATGAGTCACCAAAACTCTAAATTATTTTACGAAGAACTCCTTGAAAGTAGAAGTCAGCCACGTGCGCATGAACATACCTATGTAGAGCTTAGCCACCAGCACCAGCCTACACTGTAGCACGTATGTATCGTGCGGGCTTGGGGTTAGGGTCGGGGTTGGCGTTTGGGTGATGGCCGCTATGATGCCCGTTCCAAAGCATAGTCTTGGGTTAGCAACTTCGTTTGTTCGTAGATATCGTTTAGTCCAATGTACGAGAAGTATAAAGGTTCTCCGCGGAGCTGGTTCAGCGAGCGCGGTGGGCAGATTGTTGCTTCGGGGTAAATGTTTTTCCGGGGCGCTACGTAGAATCTAAAGTATACATACAGTTGGCGCCCGCAGTTAAGAAACGCTTGTTTCAGGTCCAGCCTCGAATTCCTATTGTGGGCTATAAATATAAATATAAACTCAGCGTATGTCGTTCAGTTTCTTATTTCAAGTTTCTTATTTTTTCGTGCAGCCAAATCCTGCTGAATTTCTCAAATCGGCAATTTCTTATTTCTCTGCTTGTCTGCTTGCATACTACACAACGTTCCAAATATACAAATGATTTGTACTGCTTTCCTCGACCCCGTACTCAACCCCGATTCTCACTACCGGCGGCTGCACATAAGGCCACTCACTCCCTAGAAGCGAAATGTACCTAGCGGCAACGTCTCGCTATCGCTACAAGGTCCTGTACTCCCCTCATCATGAGTGAGGGCTGAAACTAAACAAATGCAGAAACACCGCATGATGCCTTACCCGCACGCTGTAGTACCAACAACGAAAACTACCCCGTCATTGTTGCAAGCTCCGTGAGGCGAACATTGCGGGCTGTCACGGCGCCTCCCGCTCCCTTCCTTTCTTATTGAGACATTTCTTATTGTGTGACTCAGATTGAGCTATGTTTCTTGACTCGTTTTTCTTATTTTACGTGAAAAAGTGAGCCTCAATTTCTTAACATATTATTTCTTACCTGCGGGAGCCAACTGTATGGGTCGTTTTTCAAACAGGTATCTACAGCACCTATGCATACAAGTGTTGTCCCTAGCTTTTGATGATGAAGGTTGTCTACAGCAGAAGTACTACCTACTTAAGTACAAGTTTCTCCCCGACCATGCGGTTCGTGTGCTTTCACCGCGTACATACGTGCCAACCCGAAAAAATATCACGCGAGAAAAACAAGTGGAGGTCATGATCCGGACCCTTGGCGATGTCCGCTAAAGCCTCCGTCGGATGCCTTCTTAACCTTCACTTGATACAGCTGCTGGCCCTCTCTTTCTTTGCCTGCTGTGGTTGCCTTTTTACGGGCGTACATGGCAGCAACAGCAGTTTGCATCCAGACGCGCACTACTAAGACGCCACATTTACGGACGGTGCCACTTTTTTTGTCTCTTCCTCATTAAGAAAGCTGCGTTCTGTAGTTTCCTTAGTCCTTTCGTGCATGGGACATGGAGTGGCATAATATCCTACAATAACTACTATGTTCTCTGATTGGGGGCGGCCGCTCTTGCATTTTGTCTTCCTCTGCAGCTCGCACGAGGTTTGAAGCACACACGCACATCGACACCACCGCCACCAACAACAACAACAACAACACCACACCGCAAACGATGGAAGACGACGGTAAGACTACCTACGGCGTCATGGTCGATGCTCCGGAAGAAGACAGCAACGACAATGGCAACCAAGACCCCCCTTCGGTGAGAAAGTCGCGCGGAGTTCATCTAGCTGACTGCTGTGCAGTGTGTTGTGACGGCCGACTGCTTGGCTTCAGTCAGAGTGTGGGTGAAGCTTGGGTTAGGTCTAACCCTAACCCTANGGGGGGGGGGGGGGGGCAAAGTGGGGCAAGACCGGTTTGATTTGCACAGGAAATTTCTGGGCGACACAGACACTAGGTATCTTCCTGATTTTTCTCCAGAACGGTTAAAAACAGTTTCCCTCTCGAGCAATAGGCTAGGCTAAAATCGAACGTTCTGTATTGCCCAACGGCGATCTCGAACAAGGCAACCTCCACACCGACGAGTTTGAACAGGTCATTGACCTCGACCACCCAATGGTTGGGGGATGCGTGAAGGACTTGGGGGCACCTTCACCGTGCCATCAAAGAATACTGTTGTCGCCATCCATGCACAATCTACCAAACTACTGTCAGTTTCGCTAAACCGCCCATGGGGCACCACTTCTTCCTACCTAAAACTCGCCCTGCATGTCGAGCTAGAACTCAGCCATCGGCACATCAACCTAGAACTACGCCAGCGCCAACCTACATAGCACGTATCGTGTGGGCTTGAGGTTAGGGTTAGGGTTAGCATTAGGTGACTTGCCGTGGTAATGCCCGCTGCAAAGCATATGACCCTAGTGTTTAGGAGCACACTCCGGTTGGAGGGCACTCATTGGTCGCGCATGGGCTGCCCATCGGCTTGCTCGTGGGCATCCCCCACGGGCGTTTTATCAACACTGTAGAAAGTGTGGGAGACCCTCCGTGCAAGCGATGACATCGTGAACCCTTGTTTGTGTCGTGCGTGTTTGCATTTCAGCCCGACACCCGGGTGGAGGACATGTCGGACGACGACTTCGACACTGAGATTGCCGATGAAATCAAGGCAGACGTCAGGTGGGCGTGTGAAGTAGTCTAGTCTGGTTCTTACGCCGTTGACTTTGTTGCGTTAGATTGCACAGTTTTCCGGTCCCTCGGAACCCGAATGCCCCCGGCAGACGTCGATCACACCAACATACTTTGAGAGTCATTTCCGTAAGCTTGTTGACTTCTTTCAGAGCTCGTTTTACCGATTTTGGGCGAGTCGCGTGGGTCCTGACAGTTTCGTAAGAGGGTGACATTCTCCTGTTCTTCCGGTCGTAAAAAAACATTTCTTGGTGATTTGCTCTTCACAGGATGTTCTCGGGGTGCCAGGACAAGCAGACCTCGGCGGATGTCCACGACGTGACCAAGTTCGGCGTGCCCAACTCTGACGGCGGCGCAGGGGGTGCCTGCACCAACGCGCTCCTCGTCAACGTGGCAAGTTTTAAGGGCTGCTGCGATGGTTGTCGTTGTTGTTGCTGTCCTTGTCATGGTGTTTCGGACGTGTTTGGCCTTCGTGCTGTCTTTTTCTTATGTAAGAACGTCTCCATTTGGGGCTAACGCCCAACCAGGTATCTGCTTTTGCCTGAATCGCCGCCATAGGTGCGTTCGCCTCCGCTCTCGATCCTGGAAAACACCACAATAGTCGTCGTGCTTTGGCCCCCTTTTGGTCTGTTGGAGCTGTTGTGACTCCTTCCTTCCCCTTTTCGTGCGCTTCTCTCGTGTGTCTTGTGTCTTTTGTTGTTTGTTTTTTGTCTTGTCTTGCAGAACGACGACGAACCCGACTCCTGGATGAGCCTCTTGAAGGGCATGCGCACCACCCTCAGCACCAAGAAGTTCAAGCAGGTAAACCTGGGGTTCGTGTTGCCAAATAGGTTCAACTGTATGATGCGGGTTTACTCCTGCAACCGGTACGCGGCGAGTGCATGAAATATATTTTTGTGTGTGTCCGTTGGTCGTTAGAAACGACCGCCAAACTTCCGCATTCGGTCGACTTTCGTTCCATACCGCTTACGTGGTCATGGCGTTGTAAGAGAACAGGACGCATCGTGAAGAGGGTCTCTCATAAAGCTTACATACGCGAGAAACCGAGTTAATTGAATAGATTGCCTTCTTGAGTGAACATTGAATCGTTTTGGATGACGACAACGACAACAAGATGGCGATGAAACAACACAAGACGGTAGCATTTGCACGAAACCGTCACTGGATTAGTTGGAGATGACCACACGTATGGCTGGGGCGCGCGCGTGTTTCTGTATGGCCGAGAGCGTGGTCCTGTTGCTTTTCCCTCAACCAAGATGCCAAGATAAATTGTTCGCATCTTCATTGTTGTCCGTCCTTCCGTTGTTGACTGCATCTCACCAACAGATTCCCCAGATGGCCACCTCCAAGAAGCTCGACATCCGCTCGCCCTTCTCCTTGGCTGGGGTGAGACAACAGGAGCGAGTATGGTGTATTTCGGCAACTGTGGTACTACACCTACGCACTAACGAGGGCTGTTGCCTGCGTTGAGTGTTCTAGACAACCGAGTCAAATCGAACTGAAGAGGCTAGACTAGACTGCCAGTAAAACATTAAGCCCATGAGCCGGTTCGGAGCAATGTGGATTATCCATGACAGCCCCCCGATGAGAATATCAAACAATGGTTAGCCTGGTGGCCAATGCCCAGGATGAAAGGGGCGCGTTCTCTACGAAGGCTCTGCGACCTCTCCAAGCAGCAGCGTGTTCTCGTACGCAAAGAAATCAAACTAGTGGCGTGCGTCGCGTGCGGAATCTTGGTTCAAGTGAGGCAAGCCTGCAGCTGCTACTTGTACACTGTTTCATTTGGGCTCTCTTTTCGGCTGTGCTGTGCTCAGGGCGAGGGAGGGAAGCACCGGGCCCTCCTCATCGGCATCAACTACGTCGGGGATCCCTCGGCAGAGCTCAAGGGCTGCCACAACGACGTTGCGCAGATGAAGGACTACATCGTGAAGCACGTGAGCTACGAAAACTATACCACCAAATGTTGGTTTCGGCTTATCTACCTAATATTGGTAGTCTCGATGTCTTGTTTGATTGCCACGAAGAGAGCTGAGTAGCTGATAAGGGAGAGCGAACCGCGTAACACTTGAGTATGGTACGCCGTCTTCTATGGGTGAAACATGGCTAGATCGGGGGTCTTGATCGATGGCTCTATTCCTCACGTCTACGCAGGGAACCGTACAAGTGCCTACCTCATGATGCCCCACCGTGAATATGTACTGCATTTAAACTGTTTCAGGGGTATCCTGCTGAAGAAGGCGAAGACCTGAAGATCGTGATGGATGACGGGGAGCATACCGCACCTACCAGGGCTAACATCATCGAAGCCATCGAGTGAGTTGCCGTTGTTATTACAATGAGAGCGACTTGTTGTGTTATTGCTCCACCACCGTCGTGCCCTTCTCTTCGATACCCTTCACGTGCCCCCCGCCCGTCGAAATGTATCGGTTTTGCGCAGGTGGCTCGTCGAGGGCGCCGCGCCAGGCGATTCGCTTTTCATGCACTACTCCGGTGAGTTTTTTCGTCTCTCAGTGGGGCACAGCAGTGTATTTGAAGCGATGTCGGACGGTGGGGCTGTTTCTTTTTTCGTTCCTCCTGCGTGCTGGCCACAGTTATGAGTACCTATGCTGCCGGCTTGGAGAGGGGGAGTACCGGGAGGATGGGGTGGAACAACGGGATTAGGTTATTCCGTGTCATTTTGGTTTTCGCGTGTTTGTGTTCACAGGACACGGCGGGTCTGTGGAGGATACCGACAACAACGAGAAGGACAAGAGGGATGAGACCATGATCCCAGTCGACTACAGCGTGTCCGGACACATCAAGGATGATGAGCTTCTTGCTGAGGTTCGCACCGCGTGTTGGTTTTGTTGGGTTGGGGGTGATCGTGCATGGTGCTTGTTCTTGGCTGTGACGGAAATGCTCTCAAACATGGACTCTTGATATACTAAGAATAATCAATTTCGGTCCTGTACCGCCTAGCCCGCGCCGCAGAATGCGAGTGTTTAATAACTCTTGCTCAGGTGACCCCAGCAGTTACAAAAATACCGCGAAGAAAGCTAGTTTGTTCTGTATGTTTCACGAATCTATTTCTCTATTGCCCATCCTGTACCGCATGTCTGGGTCATTGTTGCTGAGTACCTTTTCCTTTCACTACATGCTCCGCATTCCGACACCCACTATTTTTTTGTTCGCGGGTGTGTTGGCTGCGGCAGTTGGTCCTACCGCTGTCGGAGGGCGTTGTTCTGTCCGTGGTTATGGATTGCTGCCACAGCGGCTCCATTCTTGACTTGCCCTACACGTTCGACGCCGACGAGGGGGCCCTTCAGCTGGTGGACGACCGCGGCTCTGGGGTCGTGCATAAGAACGCCAAGTTCAACATGTCAAAGGTGAGGAGATGAACACAAGCGCTGGTGAAAGACTAGGTCAGATCGAGCGTAAGCGATTGGACCATCGTCTCTTTATAAGGGACAGAACATAATCTCTGGCGCAAATGATGTGTATTTCAGACCGAAACCGCAACTAAGCCATGTCGTAGAGAGAAGGCAGGGTATAAAATGGTACCAAGAAAGTTGTGACCGGACACAAGATATGGGCACTGCATACAATTCGGTCGGCTTTGATAGGGTGACAGCGGGGAGATTCATATTTTCGTGCCGTGGTTTACTGCAAGGGCCCATGTTCGCTGCCCTATGCTGCCCGATGCGCTTGGAACCCACAACAGATTAGGAAAGCGCGCAAGCTGAACCTCAGAGGGCCTTACATGAAAGCCATTCGAGCAAAGGCCGCCGCCGCAGCAGCAGCAAAAGCTGCCGCAACGAAAGCTGCCGCAGCGAAAGCCGCCAGCGAAAAGCAGGAACAGCACGAAGAGCAGGAGCAAGCTCGAGAGCCCGTCGGCGGCGGCACTGCCTTCAAGGTGGGTTCCAAGGTTGCAGCGGCCGCGGCAAAAGCGAGGGCGTCGGCCGCCACCAAAGCCGTTAGTCAGCAGCAGCAAGAGCAAGAGCAGCCCGCCGCCAACGGTGGCATGGCCGATACCGCGAACGACCAACCGCCCTCCGAGGGCGTAGCGCCCAATGCCGCTGTGGTAAGCACTCCGATTTTCCTTATTGTCTTCGAGCCTTTTCATGGCCGCGCTAGTGATTGGCGTTCAAAATCGGTTCGTTGGTGATTTCCCATACCCCACCCATTCCCACGGAACTGCCGGCTTCGATCGGTCGGCAGATTCCAGGAGTCGATTCTATCGAGACTGCTGTGTGCTGCTAAGAGTCAGATCTATTGCATCATACCCACACGTAAAGTGCGTTGGTTTTTTTACTTCTTGGGTCGCTTCGCCTTAAACCTGAGTCCAGGTCCTGATTGTCGACCGAATTTATATTTGAACGCATTCACCATGTTTTCGAGCGCCAAGGGAGATAGACGAGGGAGGTTTGAGCTGCACACCCAAGTCTGGTCCGGTGACCCGACACTCGGGAGAATTCGCCGTCAATTTCCAAATGTGAAGGCCACAACAACAAGAACGAAACCTTGCTCACACTCGTTCCACGCCTCCCTCCCCCACTCCTGGTGCGCGAGCGCAGAAGCAGGCCCCTAAGTTTAAGCTGAGCATCGAGACCGAGGTCATCAAGTCCATGGAAACAGGTAGATACATAGCGCCCGAACCGATGGCGTTCAAGAGCTTCACGTCGTGCGAAGCCGAGATGGAGGAGGACGGACAGGACGACTGCGACTTGTCGATCTTCGTTGTCACGCCATCGAGGTAAGCTTGGTGTGTAGACGTTCATTTTTATCTGCTTTATCTGGTTACACGACTTGAAGGAAGGCTATGGCCTATCCCGCCGCTGAATTCTGGACACGATTGAAGGGAAGGCAGCGATGTATGTATGTTTTCTCTTTGTGATCCCACGTGAAGTTCCAATTCAACATCGTGTCACATCGTCTGCATACTGTTGAAGGTTGAAGTCGCCTGATGATGCGCAAACTATGTTGCGTAATCATGGGTTGTTACGGCAAATGCTGCTCCCATGGGGTGAAGGAGTCTGCGTTCTGTCGTTCGCGCAGTCTTGATGTTTTCCGAAACTTTCTAAATGCGCTGGTTGATTACACAAGTACGGCATCCCCCCTTCGCCCATTCCGAGGTCTGCACGACCTCGGACATCGTTGCCAACGGTGCCTTGGCATTCACAGACATTTGTCGCGTCAGGTCTAGGGAAACGTGTGTTTCTACCACCTGGCACCGCCAGCAATCACAGCAGCAGCGTCGTTTCGGTTTTGCAGTACTAGGGCTAGACCCTGAGTACTCCTCTTGGCAAATGTCGTTGTTCTCAGCACTATTGTCTGCTCTCTGGCATTTGTCGAAGGTTATTGACTAGTAGCGAGTCCGGCATCATTCCGCCCAGTCATACGTGTCGGCGTTGAGGCCTTATCACGTTGATGTTTTCAAATGATGAGATCGATTCCCCCACCCTCCATCCCTGACAGCGTTGACGAAGAGAGCGGCCGCGAACACGCTGCGGGTATCAGCATGCTGTGGGTGGACTCTGAGTCCTCTACAGGTTACAGCATGAAGCATTTGACCAAGGGAGATGCCCGTTTCGATGGCAAGCGTGCTGTGTACGTCGAAGCCATCAAGGTGAACTAGCTCGTGTTACCACCGAAGGAAGCTGTTGATGTCGGTAGCGTACCATAGATTGACGGAAGTCAAGTCGATGTGCAGGTTCAATGGACGCATGTCAATGTCGGGGTGACCATAGCCGAGAACGGCTCGCGCGCATGTGTTTTTGTCCTTCGGTTGACAGGATTGTGTGTATAGCGTATTTAGTTCAACGTTCCTCCATGAGATATACAGCGCGGCAACCAATAGACCGCAACAACACGCCAGAGCATGCTTCCAAACGCTGGCGAATTTGGTCCTGCGTTGAAAGTCTCTCCCTTCGACCTCGCAGCGTGGGTCGAGCTTGTTGCTCCCCGCCAATGCTCCAACCCGATTCTCGAACGTAAACACATATGTATACTCCTGATGAGAGGAGTTACTCGATCAAAACTAAAGAAATCTCGACCAAAACAACCCACTTGCCTGCAGCTAGTCGAAGACACGGCGTGGGTGTTTCGCACAGCACCACCACAACACCACCGCCAATCTGAAGATGTGCGTGTGTCCGCCAATCTGAACATGGGCGTGTGTGTGTTAATGCGGTCCGACAGGGTGAAGGTGAGGAGCCGTTCCTTGTGGCGGTGTTTGCTCCGGAAGACTTCAAGCCGGCAAGCGTGGGCGGCAGCAGCGGCGTCGCCCCTGAGAGCACGGAGTTCGTGGTGTGGGTGTGCGACAAGCTTGCTCACTCCAGGGACGAAACACTCAACTGGACCGCGTGCGGGTCTTTCGTCGGCACCAAGGTGCCAAACCCAGCTTCCCAGACAGCCGAGAATGCAGACAAAATGACACAAGGGCATGTATCCATCCGCAGTTGTATTCGTTGTCGATGATAGATACTCCTGTCATGCCTGCTAGTAACGAGGTGTTGGCATTTGGACCATCCCAACTTCCAAGTCATCGATTGACCGTATCTCCACACCTTGCTGACAACCAAAACATGAACCAACAACGTCAGGTGAAGAGGACATCGGCCACGACCTCTACCTCTGGCGAGCGCCTGGTCATCGTCGAGGCCTTGGACGTGAAGGACGAGGCGCGTGTGTTCTACGGCACCTCTCTAGGCAACGACGACCTACAAATGTCCATGTTCCCCACGCCCCGCGCCATGAGAGCCTCCAACCAGCAGGTCAGACGAGGTTGACCAATCGAACAGGCGCATCGGGAAGAGAGAAGTTTAGCGGTGTTTTTGTCTTTTGCGTTGCAGCTCCGGCATGTTGGTGATCACGTCTGTCGCGTGGTAAATGTTTTCTGCAGCCTAGGGGCGGATTTTCTATGGATGGGGTGTGCTTGGATGTTTCTGACGGTACCTGGTTAACCACAGCCCTACGAACAAGAAGGGACCCTGAAGTGCGCTGTATCCTGTTCACCTTTTCTTTCGGCGCCGGAACCAATAATTCTTCTGGCCGCCTCCCCCTTCCCCACCGGCATCCAGCACAGGACTCTCGCCTATTCCTCTACGCGAGGTTTTCAGTTGCGTGACCTTTGCCAACTCTTCAACCCCCACTCAACCGACTCCTTGTTCGCAAGGTGTCCACCGTGCAAGCTTCCACCCTCGAGAAGGACGGCGAGACTTTCGCCATCGCCATGGCCTTGCCGGCAGCCATCCCCAAGGAGACAGCCGTTGCCGGTGACAGTAGTGACACCTCGGACGACGAGACCGAGATCCGGCCCTGCATGCTCTACGCGCAGTCCCTGAACGACCCAGGATTCTACGCCGGCAGCATCGACATCCCCGGGGACACCCGCTGCTTCATGACTACCCCTGCCTACGTACGTGGGCACAGGCAGCGGCCGGAATAAACTTGTCCTGAATTTCCTTTCTTCATCTGCGTTTCAGAGTGTCCGCTTGGCATTGTTGTTTGCCGGTCATCGGCCCAGTTTGATTGTTCGTTTTCTGTGTTCGGCTCTCGTTTCTTGTTTCTTGTCTCAGAGAGCCACAATGTACATGTCTTTCGTGGACGCTGTGGCATGGGCAAAAAATCCTCCAAACAATGATCCCGCCAAACGTCAACATTTCCCCGTTTGCTGATGATTCCTCTTCTCCCGAACGATGGGAATTTGGTGTTGGCTGCGCTTATCAGGGACTCAAGACAGACGTGTACGTTGCCGGGACCAAGAAAGTGATTTGGTACGACGACAGGTCTTGGGACGGGAGCACCGGAAAAGCTGGGTGAGCAGCTACTGAAATGCTTTCGACATGCTGCGTCGGTGCCACAACTGGCCCAACATATGGCATGAGCCCTGAATCAACTCTACACCGTAGAGGCTGCGTAGCAGGCCTTGCAGCACGTTCGGTTGTTTGTCAACAGGGATGTTTAGCCCGTCGCTGGCCGTGCCACTAGCCGCCGTCATGTTCATGTTGCTATGCGAAATATTGTGGAGTGCGTAGACAAGTGGATTGACAAGCCGGTCGTGTATAAGCCGGCGGAACAACGCCCAGGATAAGCGTGAGGGTGTTGTAGACCCTTTCCCCCTCACCTCGTATCGACTGAGCGTTTAGCTTACTCGCTACTATTTCCCCCCCACCCACGTGTTTTGTGAACAGTGTCTGTTTGAACGCGGTGGACTTCACTTCCCCGGCCAAGGAAATGCGCACCATGATCGACAAGCAGTTCATCAGGCATGTCTTCATCCTGCTGGTAAGTGAAGCCTGGAGACGACTCCTACGTACACAACGGCGCCTTGGTCAAAATATAGATCCTGCTGCTTGTCTTCCAGCAGATGCGGAGCGAAAATCCTAAGCCCCCGCAGAGAAAAGGCAGCCCAATCACATTGGACGGACCTCCACGTGTACCTGGTACGGCTCCGGATGCCCCAAGGGAAGGTTGCACTCCGAGCTGAGTTAGCAAAACACTGTCTTGACCAACCCCTCCGACAACGGCTCACCCACCTGTCCACCACGTAGGAGAGCGGCAAGCTGCTGTACACGTCGCAAGACCCCGAGGAGGGGAGCAAATTCGACGAGCCTGTCGACATTCTGCCCAACGTCGAGGCGTTCAGCTGCCACGCAGACTCCGTCGGAAACGTCCACGTCAATAACATCAACAGTAAGTGCACGCGCGGACGTTTCGTAGTCCACGTACGCCATAGAAGGGTTTCGGAGACCGGTGCTTTGGGACGATCGTGATGGCAGTACACCGTGGGAATTGGTTTTTGTCGGTTGTGACCCATGAACTACGTCGTAGACACTCCCAGGCTGGCCACGTAACACAGATATCAACGACGCAGCAGTTTCTCGACATCACACCCTGATGCGGGAGAAATTTTTCATGAAGCACCACGGTACAGTGGTGCCACACTAAATAATCTCTGGGGCGTACGCGGGACACCAGACAATTGCCTGTTTTCTGCGTTTCCCTTCCTTTTCCAACCCAACCTCCATCGATAACCTGCAGAGGACGGGAACCTTATGCACCACATGATGGACCAAGGCACGAGCCTGTGGATGCAGAAAGAAGTCATGGTGTCTGGGGGAGCCGCTAGGGAGCACCTCATGTGAGTCCTGGCAATCCTGGTCGACGTATGCTGTAGGTATCGACGGCCCGCACATCACTCTTATCGGTCGTCTGACTTTTGAAAGAGCTGGAATTGTGTGTTGCTGTCGGGGCGTGAGTCTTCGAATCGAATGGGAACACCGACCACACCAGGAATATGGCCATCCCTTGTGACTACTGAGAAGAGGAACATGAGTCTTCGTCCTCACCCGTTCCCTGCTTCCGTGCGACAGGACTCCGCAGAGAACCCTGGCATGTCCAACCCAGCCCAACCTTGACTTTGATCCGTGCACGCTCAAACGGACCTGCTCACAAGACTACGGTACCATTGGGTGGTTTGGGTGCCTGTCTTTGTTTTTTTCTTGGAGAACGAGACTTAAGAACATGTCTTCGTCTGTATGTTTGCTCTTGTCACTTGCTCTTGCGCATGAAGATCGGTTGTCGACCTCAAGGTTACTGCCCTCGAGAAGACCTCCGGCAAGAAGACTGCAAACGACCTCATGCAAACTGCGGAAGCGGGAGCCGACCTTCCCGCC
>CACKRE030001035.1:18052-30575 GCA_902602495.3 Ectocarpus sp. CCAP 1310/34
CTCCGTCCCTACCCCACCCTAAGATGGCCACCCCGCAGAGGCGCACTTCGGTCTTCCGAGGCGATTCCGCATTACATGGGCGCGGACCGGTGGTCAGGCGTTTCACCAAACACCGTTGCGCTCCTGACCCGTTCGGCATGGGGCACCTGGGCGTCGAGCGTGTGCGCCGGGTTGAATGCCGGGTACGTGGCAGATATTTCACTCCATGCGCGGTACTCTTTTGTCTTGGCAGTGCTTGCCTCTGTTTGTCTCGCCTGTGTGCCTTTAGAGTCGCATTCTCGATTGCTTCCTTTCCTTAACGGAGATACGCCACACGGTCCTATAATGCGCCTTGCGTATGACGACAGTCGTATGGCGTTGGTTGACTTTGTGCGTTCAAACCCGTTCGATATCTGCTCACCAGGCGGCTTCAAGCTCACGTCCCGTGTGTCCCCGCACTAAGTTTTGACCCTTGGGTGTCTCTTTATCGTCGTTGGATCTCTCCTCTCAATCGTTTCTTTCCCCTCAGAACATGGGAAACCTCGCCAAGAAGGCCAGAGAAAACGCCGATGAGGCCATTTACGAGACGAAGAAGCACGCGGCCGAGGCTCTCAAGTAAGAGCATGAAGGATTATCAGAATCACTCAAGTGTTGATGAACCACTTATGCACTTTGTGCCGTGAAATCGTGTACCCACACTTCGGTTCGTATTTTCCTTGACGGCCTCTCTCGTCGGTACGCAATTAAAATGCACCGTGGTGTAGTTCTCCTATGGCGCTCACGGTGAACGTCTCTGGCTACGATATCCCGACACAAGACATCGGTTGTTGGTCCTTGGTCCTGCCGAGCGCATGTTGCGGGAGCGTGGGATATACGTCGCTGTATCGCCCTGCACATCTCCATCCCCTACACGCCGCACTAGTGTCGGAGTTGGAGCTATGATAGCAACAACTGTGTCTTCCTATAACAGAGAGGGAGAGCGTTGTCTAAGGAAAACGATATCGTTGGACCTCTACACGACAACATTCCAGCGCCAAGCTGAGCAACGCTGAGCGCGCTCAAGAGCAGGCCACGGAGTACGCTGCCGAGGCGACGAAGTGGGCGGGGGAGGCGAAGCAGGCGGCGGAAGCGGTTCGTTGGACGCAAGCCGCAGTCGAAGCGGCGGAGGCGGCGGTCAAAGCATCCGAGGAGGTGGAGATGAAAGCCTCTCAAGACATCGGAGAGATGAAAGCTGCACAAACATTTGGGGCGAGGAAAGCTTCGCAAGAGTCACAGGTGGACATTATCCTTGGAGTGGAAGGTCCGGACGAGGAAGCGGCGAGGGCGATGGAAGCAGCGGCACGAGCGGTAGAGGCGGCCGGAGTTGCGCAACAGAAATCGGAGCAGGCCAAGGCCATGAAGAAGTTGCATGGCTCGGACGGTCAACTGGTCGACCTTGGCGATTTCGAAGCTGGCGGGTACCTGTGAGTGGTACAGTAGAATGGTAATAGCCCGCCTTCCCATAAGTCGATGTATGTTGCAGAGAGGAATGGTGCGTGATTGAGTTGTAGGGTTGCGGGGCGATCGCAGTTCAAAGCATCTAGGCCTCTTCAGCGCTTGTACCGACTAATTGTCGTGCTTGCGTCGTGTTTGTTGATGGTGTTATTCGTGTGCTTCACCTGACCAGATCGGCCGAGTACTCCAGAGACCGTTTCTTTGGCCCCGTGACGAAGAAGCTGTGGCTGGCGGCCGAGGCCAAGCGGGTGGGAGCACGCCCTGGGCGTGGCTCGTCACACCTGCCAGTACGTGCAGGGCACGGACAGTCGCCGGCTTGGTCTGGCCGCTCGCCAGGCTATCATGGCCGCTCGCCGGCTATTGCTGCTCGTTACAGGCAACCGGCTGTGAGCACTCCCGCACACTCTGATGTGCTTAAAGCCGTGGAAGCTGCAGGACAGGCTGTGGAAACTGCGGCCCAAGCGATGGAGAGAGCGGAACAAGCGAAAGAAGCCCTGGGCGAGGACACGGGAGAGCCAGAGCGCAAAGGAGGTGATCCTGACGACAGGAACCCCCGGGACTTTGGGTGAGCACTACGGCGACAATCCAACGGTTGGCTGAACTCGCGAGATGGCGTGCGTTACCCCGCCATGTCCGCGGTCCTTCTTTGCTACAGTAGCTCGTCTGATAACTCACTATTTTTCCATTCGTGCGCCATATGCCCTGGTCAACTTGTGATATTCCTGACAGGTCGGCGGAGTCCTCCAACAAGGGTTTCTTTGATTCCATCGCCAACGAACTTCGGGAGTTGGCAGACGAAGCCAAGCGGGAGGCTGAGAAAGAAGCTGCGCAGGCTGCACATGGGTGAGTGAATGTGATGCTGCTTAAGGGGAACTTGGATGGTTTCGTTGGCTACACACCAGAAGCACGCGAATATAAATATGGCCTCATCAACAGAAGGTAGGACTACACATTTGGTCTTGGCACCGGTCGCGTTTGACGACTCGTTTACCGTGAGACTATTTGTCACGCAATTATGTGTTGTCCTTGTGATTTCGACTCGCCTGGTGAAGCGTCCAAACGTGATTGTCGTGATTGTTTGTCCGTTCCGCCGTCAAGGCAACGCCTCGTGGATCGTATGGGGCCTGGAGTATATGAGCGGTAGTTTTGGTCGGTATCCTGCGGTGTTAAAGCGACGTTCGGGCAGTTCTCCACCACATCCGTGAGACTGTCCGCTTTTCTCCGCGCGGGTGCGTTGGTGTGCAAACCCAGAATCTTAACGAAACATCTTTTCAGGCCCTGGTCTCGTTTGCATGATAGTATTGGTTGCCAAACAAGGCCGTATCACCAGAGGTTGTTCAATGGATAAACATAGATACCATTCACCGTTGCGAATTGTAGAACGCAACGTGTTCACCCGACGGACCGCGAATGATGTTGTTGGCGATGCTCTCAGGCCGCCCGGGTACACAAACAGTGGGCTGTTTGGCTCTGAGACCATGGAGGCTGGGATACCGACCAGACGGCCAATCACTGACACTACAGCTGAGTGCCTTAAGGAGCCAAGGTGGGAGGCAGTCAGGCAGGAAGCCGCGAAAACGGCCATGGAGGCCGCCCGGCTTGTGAAGGCAGCCCAAACGGCGGCCTTCGAACTCCAAGCAGTCGAGGAGGTGGAGGCCGCAGAAGCGCTAGATTCCGAAGAAGACGTGGGAGAGGACGACATTGACGGAGATGACGGCGCCTACGGGTGAGATGCCCCCCCACCCAGCCGAAGCGTCGTCAGATGAGATCCTGCGTTCTTTCGAAAGATCGAAGGACAGCCACACCCAGTTTTCTTTCCCCGAGCGTTTCTGTAATTGGTTGTGGTGGCCTGTGTTGATCGAACGCCATGTGCTGGCCCTCGACAGGTTGACAGAGTATACCAGCAGAAAGTTTGGCAGCCGGATCAAGAAAGCAACCAAGAAGATCAAATCCGGCGTCCAGAACGCGGCGAAAAAGACGAAGGAGGCGGCTCAGACCGCCGCCCGAAAGGCCGAGGAGGCAGCTAAACAGGCGAGGTCATTTGTCCATTAGGTGTTTCTGCACAGCAGATGTTTGCGGCTGTTGCTTTCAAGGATGAAAGTCGTTTCGCTCTCTCCGGGGTACCTTGAGACATCTACCAGTCTAACGGGCGCGGACGTCTTCCGTGGTCACCATCCGATTTCCCGTTAATTGTGCAGGTAAGAAAAGCAGCATCACCACGAACGCGAACAGAGCGCACAAACCAAACCAAAATGATATATATTGCCCCATCTAGCCGGCACTCAGACGTCGCTGGTGACATGTCGGGCAAAGGAGATGCGTAACTATATAAATGTGATTGGATGAGAGAGTACTTGGAGTAGCGATAATGATCATTGTGGACGGGTTTTGATTGGCACTACCGCAGGCGAAGCGGGAGGCAGAGAGAATCGCCAAGGATGCAGCGCGCAAAGCAGAAGCAGCGGCCCTCAAGGCCAAGAGGGAAGCGGAGAAGGCTGCCAAGGCCGTGGATCAAGCCGCCAAAGACATAAAGAAGGCGGGGGAGCTTGTGGCGAAAGAGGTGAGAGAGACAATCGGCATGCTGCTTATATGTACAACGGGGTCAAGTACTGTAATACATAAACTTGAGGGAGCTGTAAAACAGTGGGTCATACGCACGTGACACGGCATCCCCGAAAACCGGTGAACGGAGCCGATTTGATCGATGTTTTGGAGTTGCCAAAGTAGAGGACGGGCATATCAGTTTATTCTACGGCGAGATGCACCCCCTGTTCTCCCCCCTCGCCGTGTTGTTTGTCATGATAAGCGCGGAGAGAGTCTTTCCGCCCCGAAAGGAAGCAGGCAGATATTTCTGTTCATGGTGGTCTACTTCCATACATTTGTCCCCCGGCAGGTTGTAGACAAGGCGCAGATAGCGGCGGCTGGGGCGAAGCAGGCCGCGGAAGGTGCGGCAAAGCTGGCAGAGAAAGCTGTGAACGAGGTGGGAGATGTGGCGGGTGACATAAAGGACGGCGTCGAGGATGTGGCGGATAAAGTGAAGGACGGGGTCGTGCACGCTGCCGACAAGGTGCGAAACGNGGCCCTCAAGGCCAAGAGGGAAGCGGAGAAGGCTGCCAAGGCCGTGGATCAAGCCGCCAAAGACATAAAGAAGGCGGGGGAGCTTGTGGCGAAAGAGGTGAGAGAGACAATCGGCATGCTGCTTATATGTACAACGGGGTCAAGTACTGTAATACATAAACTTGAGGGAGCTGTAAAACAGTGGGTCATACGCACGTGACACGGCATCCCCGAAAACCGGTGAACGGAGCCGATTTGATCGATGTTTTGGAGTTGCCAAAGTAGAGGACGGGCATATCAGTTTATTCTACGGCGAGATGCACCCCCTGTTCTCCCCCCTCGCCGTGTTGTTTGTCATGATAAGCGCGGAGAGAGTCTTTCCGCCCCGAAAGGAAGCAGGCAGATATTTCTGTTCATGGTGGTCTACTTCCATACATTTGTCCCCCGGCAGGTTGTAGACAAGGCGCAGATAGCGGCGGCTGGGGCGAAGCAGGCCGCGGAAGGTGCGGCAAAGCTGGCAGAGAAAGCTGTGAACGAGGTGGGAGATGTGGCGGGTGACATAAAGGACGGCGTCGAGGATGTGGCGGATAAAGTGAAGGACGGGGTCGTGCACGCTGCCGACAAGGTGCGAAACGCTGTGCTGTTTTACGCCTGTTCACCTTTCTTGTGCGCCATCGGGAAGCCTAGACAGCGTAGATCAAGTGGGTAAAGTTTAAACAACCCGTCATCAGAGCAAGGGGCCGGTAGTTGTGACAAGTCTTGCCTCGCCGAGAAATACGACTCCCAACTAGGGCAGGTTCTGCGAGTGTACATTCGGACGTCCGAACCGCTTACTTCGTTCGTTAGGCATGCGTTCATTTCCGGAATATGCCGCAGAAGTTTCCCTGCTTGGCGACGCGCGCGTGATTGCAGATCCTAACGCAGAAATTTACGATTCCGAACCCGGTTTTTGCTATCCAATGGTAAAGGTCAAGGACGTCGCCAAGGACGCTGCCGAGGTAGTGGGCGATGTTACCATGAAGATGGTCGACGTGGTGGAAGAGGTGGTCGAGGAGGTGAGATCCAGTCAAAATGAGAGGTAAATCCTATGCGCAGCAGACGGCCTCATCCACGGGATACGCTATCATAGTGGATATTGGAGAGCCACGATGTTGCAAATGGTTTGGTTTGGTGCACGGCACCAGCGCCTTCCCTCAAGTCGACGTAGTTGTGAAGATTAGGCTGGTGACAGTTGTCGCTCTCGGATGTCGACGTTTTGTGTTCTGTCCCACCATGACCGTGTTGGCCCTGCTGCTTGCCAGCTCGTGTTCGTTCGAAGCCTGAATGACGTCGGTTGGTTGTATCATTGTGATCAACGATGTGGTCCCCCCGCCGACTCACGTCCCATCGAATCTTCTTCTTTTGGGTACTCAGGTGTGGGAGCACACTCCGGAGGGGCTGAAGAAGGTGGCCAGGAAAGTAGCGGTGAGCTAGCTCCTCGTGGCATTGAAAATGTGTTCCATTTCGACAACGACAACTCTCCTTTTTTCTAGGCGATACTCTTCTACAAACTCATTTGAAGTTTCTGTGTATGATGATGGTCCAATTCGGACGTCATTCAGTATGACTCGGCATATGTACATATCATGAACGATTGAACACTCATCCCCGTGTATCGAGTCTTTCAGGATTCGAGGAAGGCGGATGAGTGAAAGAAAGTGATTCTAATGTGCTCGAAGGCCAAGATAAAAGACCTTGATCAGTGCAACCCATCAACAGAACACATGCAACTGACTGCGAACGGTCCCATTTCCCTACTCCTGCGCTTCTTGCTCTGTGCCAACCCTCCCAGAAAGTTGTCAAGAAGGGAGTGGACTTTGTGGTGAAGATCGGCAAGGTGGTGTATCACTTCGTTGAAACCAAGCTCGAGCAGCTCGTCAAGGCACTCGACTGGCTGTGGGATAAAATCAAGGTCTGGACGAGTACGGGTCGAGGCAGAGGTGGCGCAAAACGAAATGCTGTACTCCATCGCATGGACCATGTCTTTAGGCAGGAGTGCAAGGTGTATGCACGTGGGTGAAGCGGCCTTGGGGACTGGAAGAATTTGTAGTCCAGGTCGGCAGTCAAGCGGCCTTGGGGGCTGGCATTGTAGTCCAGGTCGACTCCCTAGACACCTCATGCGTACCGTAGATGCACTCGTAACCAGACAGTGCCGTAACACCTCCCGATGGCGAGTGGGCTGAGTTTCACGACGAAGTGGAGCACAACCAATCGAAACACATGACATGTTCGTTCCGCCGGAAAAAAAGCTCCAACAGCCGCTGCCCAACACAACTGAGTTGAACACAGCCAACCGTCCCGTGTCTGGACTTTCCCGTGGCGAACGAACAGACGGGTATCATGAAGGCCATCGAATGGCTCGCCAGTTTCTTCAAGTACAAAGAGATTTTGAAGACCGCCGAGATACTGGAAGCCGGGGCGATTTATGGGATCGACCAATTCATCGCCACGATTCCCTCTGAGGAAGCCGTCAAGGAGTTCTTCAACGACCTTCGTCTCATGTTGGAGAGGAAGACGTGAGCGAGCCCCTCCCGCCATCAATACTTGTTTTGCAACCATGAGACGGTACTTATGCTGTGTGCTGTGTTAAGCAAAGAAGGCTGTCGAGGCCGCACCGCAGTTCTCACGCGGGGATCACATCGTCCATGAACCTGTGCATCATCTCCCCATACTCATACCGTTTTTGCTTCTTATGGATCACCTCGGCTCGATCCTCGGAGGATTGGTTCTATGTTTCAGCGCCATCAGTGAAAATCCCATGCGCCATCCCTAAACCAGAAACCTGAACCCAGCGCGACGCAGAGCAAACCTGAGCTTTGGGACTGCTTACATTTCTGTGAGGAGTCGCCGTAGTTCACAGCGGCCCGGATAATGCATTATTGGCTTGTTCCGTTCCTTACGTTTTCTGGCAACACCGCTTACTGTCGTGGCTATCCTGCAGCGGTCTTGACCTCGACGCCCAGGACATGAGCACGGAGGACACGACGCCGGACGACCGCGAGGTGGATCCCAAGGAAAATTTCATTCAGCACCACACCACGTGCGGCACCTTCGACGACGCGGGGACCCCCACGGATACAAAGGGTGGGTGGACGACGGGATCCATCTCGTGATTGCTCACCGACGTTGCGGGCAAGAGACCACCAAACCTTGCGAAACAGGAATGCTTCCTGACGTGGCTTGGAGGTCTCCCATGTTGACAGTCAGTCAGTGTGCGCTTTTTGGCTGGATATTCCGTCGTGCGTATTGATTGGGTCTACATTGTGTGCTGCTCGCAGCCCCATTTGACCAAGTACCCTTGAGTTACACTCTCAACGTCGAACGTCAGTCTACCCTAGAGTGGTCAACCATGCCGCAACCTCCACCCCATTGTACACGCCTGTGTCGAGCAGATGACTCGAAAGACAAGGGAAAATCATCGGAAGACAGCGATGATGACGACCCGGGCATGGATACCGTGGCGCAGAAGCTCAACTTCTTGTACGAGAAACTCAAAGAGGGTTTGAACGCCTTTATGTCCGCGCTGGCTGAAGGCATCGTCGATCTGCTGGAGGTACGTTGGATATTCTCGGGGAGAGGGGGTGGGTGATGGCAACCTTCGGAGTCCCTGCGCCTCGTGCTAGACCTGTAAGCAGTGGAGGGAGTTCCTATCTATGTGCGCGTCGCTACGGGATTGATTGCGTGGGAGCAAGCAGTAGGAGGAGAGAGGGGCCTATGTCGTGCGCTTCCTTTGTTTTGGCTGGCAATGGTCCCTTGTGCAGGAAACCCTTGTGTTGCCGCCGCTACAGGAAATCATTGCACGTGTCGATGTTTGTTTCGGACGTCGCACAGGGCGGCACACAGTTAATGGTAAAGATCCTCAAGTTCGTAGCGAAGAAGTTCCGCGACTGGCTCGCCGACGGGGGGCCAATATACATCCCGGTCATCAGCGAGATCTACAAGCTCATCACGGGGCGCAAACTCAAGCTCGCCAAGGCGTTGTTCTTCATATTTGCGATTCCCGTAACATACATGACCAAGGCAATTCTAGGACGCTGGCCATCGCAAGTGGTCTCGGTCGACCAATTGACCGGCGCCAAAGACAGCACCTTGTCGATCGCTTGCCAGGAGCCCAACTCTACCGACGCAGGTCAGACGGAAACGAGCTGGTGTCGATCTGCGAGCAGCCAATAGTTACACGTTGTCTTCGTGAAGGAAGGAAAGACTTGACGTTCGGTACACATCGGAACAACTGTCGCTGATTCGACCACTTGCGAGTTTTTTTCAACCTTCCCTGCTATCGTCTTCCGTGCATATTGTGTTGTACCGCACGTGCGGCGCTAAGCTTTCGACAACTCCCACGCACCTCAATCCTTCTCGTGACAGATGCTCCAGCGCATCTGACGAGGAGCCTTCCTGGTGATGACAGCAGCAGGTAACCGTGCTTGCCTGGAGGGTTTTGTTTCATTGCTGCCCCGTGACTAAAAGGACACCGGGTCGAGTGATGAGAGGATTTCTGTGCCACTTGTTGACCAGTCCCTGCCGGTGAAGGAAATCTGGCGATGAATATTTGCCCACGCCTTTGGGGCAACAAGCAACGGACATGGTATTGTTGGCATCACTTTTCACCCCAAGCAGTCCCCTCAGAATATGAACTGCCTGAATAGGCTGCTTCCTTGTCCGCGCGGCACTTGCAGCGAGTTCGTCTACACATCAAGGTCGGGGGAATCCGAAGAGAAGCCTGGGACTGATTTCCAGAAAAGCATTTGGGCCGTTCTGAAGATTGCCTCCATCGCCATGTCCGGCGTCACGATACCTTGCCAAGGTGATGGAACGTTTCCCGACTCGTCGTTCTTGATCGTATCAGGCAGCAACATTTTTCGTCGTCTTGTATCTTTTGTGAGCTAGATGTAGCAACGACATGTTCCGCTAAGACGTATGCTGGTTCTGAAGAGGGTTATCTGAGGAGTGGCTCGCTGTAGTTCTGGGTGTGAGTGGATGCCGCTGACGCTTTCGTGCTGAATCGTCTTGCTACGGTGTTGGGGGGCGTTCACTGCCGCTTCGTATCGCAGCAATGGTCACCATCACCAAGATTCCCGCGGGGGACCGTAAATTCTTGACCAAGCGCTTCGCAAAGTCGCACCCCATCTTGAAGATAATCAGCTACGGCAGGGCAATCCAGAAGATCTTGAACCTCGCATCGACCATGGTGTATGTTGGCGACTATTTCACCGGCCCGAAAACGCCGCTGAAGAGGTAAGACAACTGTTTTCCGTTCGGGTGTGGCTGTCCATGATCTCTCTCCCCGGCTCGCGTCGAGGACTTGACATGGTTCGTAATCCAGGGAGGGATCGAACACCGTTCAACTCTTGCCCAGCAATTTCCTCATACTACGGGTCTTCAGTGTTCGAAACTCGTCGTTACGTTGCTCGAAATGCTGCATATTAAGGTAAGCCTCACGTCGTATGCTGTAGTTGGTGTTGAGCATGCTGATAACAGCGGAGACGTTCTTCTAGAAGCTGAGCTCGAGAAAACCCTCTTCCCTGTTGTTATTAACCCTGCAGGAAGGACAAAGCATTCTTCTCTTTCCTGACAATGTTTGACGCGGCCGGGGTATTAATCAGCCTGAATGTGGACGGAGGGCAGGCGTCTGAGCCAGGAGCAGGGGGGTTGGCCAACATGGACACAACGGGGGGGGGGCAAGCGCCAAAGAACGCGTAAGCAAGCGGGCGAGACGAGTTATTTTCTTGTGGTTGAGATTTTTTGGTTCACTGTCGAAACAAGCCGGCTTGACAGAATTATATTTCTACAGATGGACGGCATCGGCCAGACTCACTCTCTCCTGTCATAGCTGAGTGAACGTTGAGAGTATCGATCGCACACGAACCTGTAGGAATGAACGTTTCTAGAGAACCAGCATGAACGGACCAAAAAACTTGTCCCGGTATTCGCGTCGTCACAGTCGCACCCTGCCGTACTGGTTTCATTTCTGGCATGGTATTGAGCGGTCAGCCGAACGCTTACTACACGAGCTTCCCTTCCCTTCCCAAGCGTGCATGTCCTAACAGACCAACGGTTCCCGTGCCTTGGATTCCCTTTGCCTTCACCCTTCCCCTCCAGAACTGTCCCGGCGATTATTTTCGACATGGCCGACGGTGTCGCTGAGATCGCGAGGGGGAGCAGGTTGATCGCGCTTGCAAAGGAGCTGGACGAGGGCGGCCGCCAGGAAAGAACGATGAAGTTTCAAGGTGATGTGTGCAGTCTACCACTCTGTGATACGTGGTTGCGACGTAGGAGTGACGGAGGTGCTGTCCTGAAGGAGCCAACTACTCGAGTCGATGGGGCTGGTGACGACTTGATGAGAAATGTCTGTACTCTGACCAGGGATCCGGCCATCAAGCCAACGTACTGTAGCTGGATGCTTCTGAATGATTCGACAGATCATATTAGGGTGTACCGCCACACACGAAGGCGAAATGCAGAAATGCAGAAATGAACAGTAGTCAGATGATATCAGCTCTGAGACCCAACAACACCCTTCTCCACAGGTTCTCACGGGATCTTCAAGGGAGCCAGTCAGATAGCCACGGCGTTCGGGAAGCAGATTGTAAAATCGGCAGCCGATCCTTTCACCAAGGTCACGGTGGTAATTGTTGCTGCCAGCCTCAAGTGGATCACAAAGGTTCCCCTGGGCATAGCATCAGTGGTGCTGCAGCTCGAAGGCTCTGCTGAGGGTAACGATGACGACGAAGATCTGAAAAACAACGCCTACTGGATCGCCTGTTTCGCCTACCTGTGAGGTGCTTGCACTTAAATCGGGTGGGGGTGCTGAGTGGCGCAGCGGGCAAGGAATGGGTGTTGTAGTAGCGAGGCCGCCTTCCTTGAGCGTCGAACAGGCGATGCGTAAACAGACGAGTTGCAATAGCTCGGTGCGGCTATGCATTGGGCAGTCGTCGTGTGGAATGGCGCCTCCAGGACGTGCCATCCCTCACCTACGTAGTTGAAGGCCGTGGAGGTAGACAAGCATCAGGTAGCTTTTCTCGGCCTCCTTGCACTTTCTTTCTCCAGCCCGTCTGCTTCGTTTCCCTCTGATTTTTGGCGACTCATTTTGTCAAGGGAAGTCGCGCGCCGTGTGCGTCGCTTGGTTATTCCGGTTGCCGTGTTTGCGTGATGGAACGTCCTGTCTGGTTCCAATTTTGTTCCTTCCATCAGTCGGGACGAGATGGTACTACTGCTGTGATTGAGTCCTGAACGGTTTGGTTGAATGGCTTTTCCGTCCGCGATTGCCCGGACCACAGAGTAGACATAACCTACAGTAGTATTTGCTTACGCGCGTGCGTGTTTTGTGTCCTGGTCATGTAGAATAGCTGTCCAACGATACCTCGTCGTTGGCACGCGTTCACGTCTGAAATGTTGAAATTGGTGGTCCTCTCGCTACAGTAGTTCTTCACAATCTTTGTGGTAGAAGTGTGGCCGGCAACCAACAAGCTGAGTTGATACGCGGTATTCTCTTGTTTCCTTGTCAGCCGCGCCCGCCCGTACTCCTAAGCCATATATATACCCTCTATCTCGGTTGTGCTTGCCTGACGTTTTTTCTCTCCTCACTCCCTGAGACTACCTACTGCGCAAACGACGTCAGTCTGGGAGATGGACTAGTCTAAAGCTCCTTCGAAAGGTCTTGTACTTTACAACAACGGCTGCTGTGGCCTACCGATGACTAGCTGACTGCTGCCTGTTCTCTCGCGGTGGTGTGCCTGTTCACATACCTGGTGTAAAGTTGAGAGCGAGCGATAGCAGTAGTACAACAGTAACAACATATTGGTGAAACTGCGAGCGAAGCATGAAATTGAGCGCGAGAGCCAAAAAAATGAAAATTCGGGTCCAGACGCCTCTTGCGATTTCTTGGGAAGTAGGGGGCGGGCTCTTCCAAGAAGCGGCGCAAATTGAAGGTCTCATCAGCAGCGTCACGAGCATA
>CACKRE030001036.1:33589-66770 GCA_902602495.3 Ectocarpus sp. CCAP 1310/34
TCGGCACAACAAGCGCCGGCGAACGTATACCCGCTCATGGTGCATTTCTCGGCTTCCGGTCCGGTCGTTCGCATGAGGTGCGGCTTGGGCACGCCGGAGTGCGATTCCACCCGCAATCCTTGTGCCGAGCTCCCCATAGCTTGCAACAAGATCACGCCTCTTCTCCATTGCGATTACGACATGATCCCGAAACCATTCACCGCCATCCAACCGCACATGGCCGTCGATTGCGGACCGCACACGAATGACGGGATACAATTGCCATCCGCTTTTTCCATCGGAACGAAGTATGTTTTCTTTTGTGGCCCGCATTTTCGACGCCATAAGCTCGTTTCCATTAACACTTATCTTGCTCCCTGTTCCACACGAGGTAACAGCTAAACATCGCCATGTACTTATACTCCCTCCATCGCGTCTGCTCTTTCACTCCTTCCATATCCTTCGCCGCCCTTTTCCTACACAATGCGACGCGAGGTGTGCCGAACGGGTATTTGCATCACATGTTTTGGCATTCATGGTGTGTATTTTCAACCGTACGTTCTGCCGCCTGTGCGATCATTCTGACTCACACACACCTGTACGATTTGCTTGACACGACCTGCTGGTCATTTTCGACCCTCTGCAACTTTCCATTCACTCACATCTCTCTTCCGCTTTGCCCTTTTCTCAGGCTGTTCAAGAGGAGCTTTTTTGTGACGGTGAGGAACTCATTGACCTCGACGACCATGACCAAGAACGCCCGCGCCAGCTACATCGTCGGCACCACCTCCATCGCCGCTGTCGAGAAGAAGAAATGGGGGCACCAGAACTGTTGGGGCTACCACATCGTCGCCCTCTCCAACGGCGTCACCATCATCGAACGCCTATCCAAGACGCCCACCCCAGAAGCGATTGATCTCGCCTCTCGCCCTATCGCCGGCGCCGGCGCCGGCGCCTCTTTCCAATGCCCCGGCACCAGCGAAAAACGGAAGGTTCTCCTCAGGCGCGCGACGATAGCATAAAACCGCAAGGTCCGATCCCCATCCCGTTCCCGCACCGACTCTTCTGGAGAGGAACCCGAAGAAACCAACGACGAGTACCCCGACGACGAACAGGACCCCGACTTTTCCCCCGGCGACGATAAAGACGACAACGAAGACAACAACGAAGACGGCAACGACACTGACGATGTCGACAACCGCGGCAACGACAACAACGACGATGCCGACTCCGATGATGCCGACTCCGATGACGCCGCCTCCGACGACGGCTATGACACCGAATGGTGTCTCCGTTTATCTGCCTTCCATTTTTTGCCCTGAAGTGTGCGTGTGGGATCGCTGTTGCTTTCGCGTGTCTTCGGCTGTCTTTTCTTGAGTGCTTTTTGATTGTGTCCATCTTGGGTGCTTTTCTCCGAATCTTCATGCCAAACAATCGTTGAGCGTACTTTGGTACCACGTACCGTTGTAGCTTACCAACCGGCGGCCCAACGATCGATTGATTGTAGTTGTGCATCGTTTTCTCTACGGACCATTAATTTTTTTTGCCCCCATTGGAGTTGTCGATCCACGGTATCGTCGACTATGTTTGCCGATGAATCTGATTGAGCATTGTTGCCCCATATCATTGTGTTCGCTGGGAATGTTCTTGTCTTTTCTACGTGCCTTCGCTAAGCAGCTTTTCAATATGTTTTCGTTCTTCACGTTTGTTGGGTATGTGATTTCCGCTTCCTTGTGTGATTCCCTTTACTCGTCCAAAATTTCTTTCTATTCCTGTGAATTTTGTTCCATAATTCACCCAAGGCTATGCCTTCCTCTCTCGTGCTTGTCATTTTCATCTCCACTTTCACTTCTACCCTATCGAATTGCTGGTAATATACTTTTGGACGTATTTTTCTTCTCGAACTATCCATACAGATTCTCTTCTTGCACCACTACTCAGATCTCTCAACTCGTTGCCGGGGCGTGCTTCTCAGCTTGCGTGCTTTCATCAGGTTTTTTCGGGCCCAGCAGCGCCCACGGCGGGGCCCCCCGCAAAGTGCCCACTGCAGTATCAGATATCAGTAGAGTGCGTAATACAGGAATGACCGTACCTATCGTTCTAGATCTCTGGACTTGAATATGGTGTGGTATGATTTTTTTTCTTGATATTTCAATGGAGGTGTGTGGCTGCATGATGTGTACGGTTAGAGCGCCCCCTACTGCCACCCTGTGCGAGAACCCTTCGTTTCTTGTTGTTCCGAAGCGTTCCGAGTTATCTTGTGCGTGTGTACACACTTTTTATATTTGTCAGAGTCAGTCAACATCGAAATATTTAGTAGGTTGTCGTCCAGAGACTCAATACATTTGGAAAAACAAGAAAATAGGGGGGAAATCCTGGATAGTGGTGGTTCTATACCAAACTCCACATGCAGATGACATCATGTGCTCGCCAGTGGCGGTGAAAGAAGAAACTGAGCCTCGGCCCGATTTCTTTCTCCGGCCCGTACTCTAGCTGTACGGTAATAACAATATACAAAAAAACAGAGGGAACACATTTCATATTCTCAAAGTGGGCCCTGCGCCCTACTTCAGGTAAGTGTGCGGGATAACCTATTTCGTCCACCCTTGCTGTTCATCAAAGACATGGTGCGGTGTAATCACCAATAAGAAGGAACCTGGGAGGCCGAACTTGTTTCCAGGAAAAATATTGTGGTTGGCCAGTCAGGAAATAATGCCGACTTCCCTGTTCCCTGTTCTGGGAAGGGGGCACAACAAATCAACAATAGAAACGAACACCATGTTCTGCGTGACACACGAAAGCGGACAAATAAACACGTGGAAACATACCACATAGGGCAACTAAACGACCTCCCGGCATCAACCACCGCCGCTCCATTGCGACAGGAGGTCACCCCTTACACTTCGTATTCTAGCACCTACAGTAAGTCTCTGTGACCACGGTGTAGGGTAGAAAATTTCATGATTTGCACATTGATTGGTTGTAGGTAGTGGCGTCCGGTTAGCATGTCGAAAATGACACATTCAAGGCCTCCAACCATTGAGCTCGACGGTCCCTCCTTATGGACAGATACGCGGTGTAGCAGGCAGGTGCCCCCCCTTGGCCCTACCGATTGTTATTCTTACAGTGAAACCCTTCAAGTAGCGTTCCTGCTTGCGCCACTACCACTTGTGGAATAAAAACGTTCTCGTAATCCATCGTGTGGTGCCCACCACAGCCTGCAAGAACTCCCCCCTTTGTGCGACAAGCTCCCGCCCTATTACATAAGCTACCAGATTGCGTGGATTCTCGGGACACTGGACAACCACCCCCTCGACCCAGCCCCGGTGTTTCGGGTGAACTTGACGGACAGGCACCGACAAACGACAAACCACACAATGAGATGCGCTCTCTCTCCCAAGTCGAAATATTCCCTCATGGTGATACCCAATGGTAGTCTGGACCCTTTGGGTACAACAACGTCCGCCAAAGGGATAGAATACGGTGAGGGTGGTTTCAGGTGCATGCGCCGCACCTAACAAGACCGACGTCTAGCGAGTTGGAGCAGCAATCGAATGCGAGTCCAACCACTTTTGAACATTGTCGTTCCGAACCCACACCATCCCACCCCTCCCGTCGGTGACACGCTTCATCTCGTCCCTGAAGTCGATGTAGCCATCGCCATCCCGGGCGTTCTTAACCCTGTCAACTTGTTCCTTGTCCATGAACTTCTTTAGTGCTTCATAAGAGGCCCTCGTATCCCTTTGCAACTCTGCGCCGATGTCGTCGTCACCCGAAACAGCACGGAGCAGCGCCTCCTCGTCGATAGTCCGGTCGACTAGCTCATTGACCAACCCATCTTTCACGTCCTTCAGGAAATTCGAGATGTCCACGTCCAGCCCTGTCGTTGCGTTGAGCGCCACCTTCGCGGTCACCACGGCCACCTAAAGGAAGAGGGCGCACAAACAAAACGACCAAACAAAAATCTACAATATAGCTCATATCACTCGCATGTCAAGGCATGACCCAAGCAACCTAGCCCCAATATACCACGCCTTGGAAATGTAAACCCGTGTTGCAAGGGGAGAGGTGCTCATTCGGAGTACGACGAACCTCCCCCAAAATAAGAGGGTACCATAAAGCGTTGAACCTCACCGTAGAACCCCATCAGAAACAACAGTGTCACCTACTCCGACCGGCCTCTTCCAAAACCCTTGTCTTACCTGAAGGACAGGCGATATTTTCTTCACCCAGCCACGCGTCTCCTGAAATCGATAGCCTTCACCACCATAGCCGCACGGTACCTTTGTCATGTCGACCGGGCACAAGAAGTGAAGTGTCATATCTTTCTTCCCCAAGCGACGCAGCTTGCTCAGCACGCTCTTCTTCCCATGAGCCTTCGATGCAGTGCCATCAGCTCCAACCTCCTTGACGACCACAAGGCGAGGGTAACGGTAGTTCGGGGCCTGCAAGTTCCTGATGCGCATGAGGCTTTCCTTGGTGCTCTCCAGCACCTTGTCCAGCCTTCCCGATATCATGGTGAACCCGTCCTTCACTTCCTTCTTCACGCCACGCAACTCGGCGTTGGTGTCGTCGAACCCTTCCTTCATCTCGCCCTTTAGGTTGCTGACCCCCCCTTCCACCTCGGCGAATCCCCCCTTCACAGCTGTGGCCACGTCGTCTATCTTTCGAATCAACTCGCCCTCCTCCTGGGAAGGATCCTGCTTTGTACAAACATGACGCAACGACAGGCACAGGACGGCCACACTCAGCTGCAAGCCATAGAGCAAAAACAAATGTGTGCCCCGACGAAGAAGGACCGCACCCCTGGTTCGGAACGTTGGGGAGACACCTAGAGCCAGGCAGGACGGCCAGGCCGATGCAATGTGGAATAGGCGATATCAGCATATGCCTCCTGCGCACCCTTTCCGAACGAGGGCATATTGACAGACGCCATAGAGGTGACTTTTTCCTCCCGTTATTGGCCATCCCCGTAAGAACGCGATGGTGTCGTGCACTTGCGCAGACAAGGCTGTAAGCGAGGAGCAAGGAACACGGCAACATCAAGATTGTGCCTCCGATCTTCTGTCTAATGCATACAAGACAAAACAAATGAAGATACAAGCCGCAGAACAAGCCGAATTGCGGCACCTGTCATCGGCCGACCATGCCCGAGGAGGGTCACAGTGGTTGGTCTTAGAGGGGAATCAACATTGAAGAACATTCAAAGGATGTAATCTATATCTGAACGTGATTTTGTCGCTCGATACTCCGAGATCTAGGAAATGAATCGCCGCACGTTACGAGCAGCGGCGTAAAAATCACGTCAATACCTGACGACAACCCGAAACGCCGAAAAACCAACGAAACAGGCCAGAGCTCGATGAACGCGGTTTCGTCCCCTTTGATCCACCATGGGCACAGTTTGCCCAAGGAATTACTCAAAAAATATTGTCGTCTTTCCTCAATCGGATCATACCGGAACACACGATGATGCGGCAAAATCGCTCCGACTAGTCGATTGTGCACTTCTTTACAACCGAAGGCGTGCAATCCGTTCTCACCGTCGGGCAAGATAAGGAGTACTGACTGTCCAGGTCGTCGAACCTCGCCTTCACGTCGTTGAAAATCACGTCTACCATGCGAAAATGAGCGGAACAAGTAGGCCAGCACCACGAACAGTTATTCTCTTGCTCACGACGAGATACTCCCATCGCAGATACCCCCATGGGTAGCCCGGGAGGGGTGGCAGCAACGGTCGAAGCTTGACCCGGCCGGAGCCATCGAATCACTCCTCCGTGTTGCCTACTTTGCGTTACGTACAACAATATCTTGAGCACGAACGTCAGTCTCGATGAAGACCCCGGCAGGGCGTAGACAACGCAACAGAACTGCAAGGTCATGCCCCCAACACTCTGTACTCAGTGGACCTACGGCTGGACTCACGGATCAACGATGAGAATCAACTGACGCTGAATTCGGCAAAAGCCTACATGTACCCAACCGTTGCCGAAAACGTAGGAATCAACGCACAGGTTGAAGCGATCGACCAGGATTAGGGGAAAACGAGGGTATGAAATGTACATATAACGGTTTCACCAGGGGTCGAAGTTGATGCACAGGATTACGAAGACTTCAACAAAACACCACTGTAAGCCTATCGAACGTGAGATTCGAGACATCGCGAGTGGGTTCCGTGGCCTGCAATCAGTTGCTTCATGTATTGCTCTTACAGATTGCTGTTGGACTCCACTGCTGCACGGGTTACAGCGTGGTAGCCCACGCGCAGAACGACAACAACTTTTTTTTACCTAACCTCAACCCTAAACGAAAGTATGCTAGGAACTCACAAACGAACACAAAAGAAACTGAAAATGAAATATTCCGTGATCCAGTAAATATACCGCGATCTAAAGCCTTCCAACAGCGAAGATAAAGCTGAACGGGAAATGGATAAACCTCAGCCGAGAGCCGGTCGTTCTTCGTTCTTCGTTCTTCGTTCTGCGTTCTTCGTACACCGCCACAAGCAAAATCTCAATCCACTATGCTAGTCGCCACTTAGAACAACTCTACCGAGCCTTACGGGTTCTACGTGAGAATGTTCAGTGTATTGCACGTGCTCGACTGCGACATGGGAACGCTCGCACGTCTGTTGCAGCAACACACAGGTACTATTCGAATATAATAGTAACGGTTCGCTCGGTGTGACGTATCGCAGAGGGCGATCATATCGCAGTAGAAAGAAGACCTACGAGAACTGGAGCCGATGCGATCTCGCTCAGTTTGGCACCAATCGGAGCTACAATACTGCATAGGGGCGTCCGTGAGACTAGCAGAATCGAATGCATGAATCCAATTGCCGTTGGGGTGGCGGCGATCGCACAGGTGGCAGCCATCGCACGGGGGGTCAAAAGCAAATCGGATACTTCCGCGCTCACTCGCACTTGTACGAACTCCCTACTGGTCGTGCATACCTCGGTCCAGTCGGATGTCGACAAAGCGCACGAGATCGATCGCCGCTGCCCCGAGCCCGCCGGTGTCTACACTGCATTGTGGGCATCTACTGCCTTCCAGAAGTTTGTCTCCACCTCTTCTCGCCTGACAAGTGGGATGCAACACGTTTCCCGTATATGTGGTGGTGGAATAATAGACTAAATTGATCTCGAGGAGTTTGTCTCCACCGCTTCTCGCCTGATAAGTGGGTTGCAACAAGTTTCCCGTATGTGTGGTGGTGGAATAATAAACCAAATTGATCTCGCATCTTGATCCGAGGATCGCCTCAGACACCTACAAGTCTTGCACGTAAGGCCCTTCGAATGCCAAGAGAACGCCGGACGTGAGGCACAGCAGCAGCAAAAGCACTCAAGGCTAGCAAATGTCTGCATATGGCGACGCACTCATACACACCCATCGAACAAAAAGGCAAGAGTGAAAATGAATGTCAAATTTATGCAGCCACGTGCTGCTGCTGATGCATCGCCGCGTTTCTAAGACATTCGATTGGCAAAGGTGCCACCTGCACGGACGACAAGTAAAGTACTATAGCTTGACAATACATAACCTTGGCGAAATGACACTAATCAACTCTCCACGTGTTCCACTACATAGTGCAGTTTCCTGTGCTCCCAGTTCCCGAAGAGATAAATCTACGCAGAGTGAACGGCGCTACAGAGAGAAATAATGCTCCAGATGCAGTCAAAATCCCGCATTGGAAAGAGCACCATGATGGGAAATGGACACAACATACCTACGTCGAATGCACGAATCGACAACAGCACACAGGATCGACTGTACCCAGAACCGGGCGAGTCGAGCGACCAGAAGTGTACCCATATTAGCCATTGGTCTGCAGGCCTTACGCGTGTTGAGGGCTTACCATATCGACAAAGAGCATCGCGTCACCATGTTGAGGACACTTCAGCGAGCCTTTCCAGCGCAGTCCGGGAAAATCCACCAGCATCAGTCTCACGGCCGACATGACGTATGACAGGGCCACCCACGCAGCTGGCGTGCTGATATCACCGAAAATCTTAGCAGTAAGCTCATTGTCGGTGGATGAGTATTCTAATACCACAGCGAACGTCCTGCGCCCATCTTGGACGCCAAGGCTGCCATGCACAAGCACCCCATACCGCCAGAATGTTCGCACACCGCCAAGACCGCAGCACCGTGTCAACACCTTTTCCACTGCTCCAGGCGGTACACCGAGAAAGATCTTCCAGCTGGCGCTGAATGCCGGGGTGAGCCCCGAGCAGAAGGTATCGATCACTTTACCGACGCTCTCGGGGCGGTTTGGCTTTAGCCTCAACAGAACCACCAGGCCTTCATCAGGATCATTTTCGAGTGGGAAAGTGAGACCCAAGGACGCAAGAGTGGGGAGGACATACTCCGACAGACCATCCGGCCACATGGCATACGCCAACTTGGGTTCAAGAACGCCTTCCTTTTTGAGCCTGTCCCACGAAGTGATGTCTGATGGATCGTCGAGTGTGATAGGTGTGTCGCCCGTGTCCCCAAGATTCACACGGCCGTCGAAGGTCTCCTGGTCCTTGTGATTGAGCAAGGGCTTGAGGATTCTCGCCAGCCAAACGACGTCCAGAAAGACGAAATTCTCGCGGCGAACGAGGGATCCGTCAAACTCCCTGCCAAAGGTCGAGTTGGAAAATCCGCCCAGGGTGAGTTCACAAACCATGAGAGGCGGTTGCGGAAGCGGCGTCGCCACCTCTTTTCCGCAATGGGACCAATACAAATCTTGGTTGCAAAGCCATCGAGGATGTGCACAGCGGACGGTGATATTGTACCTACTGTTGGCAGCAGGCCCCACCGCGTGACGAGACCGGTGGCTTCGTGTCGGACTGCCGATTTGGATATATTTTACCTGACTGAGAGAGCTCCCTCCAACGCATTCTTGGCGTTTGTAACGGTGATTCCTCTCCGCTCAAGCTCATCCACTGTTTCCTGCCATTTGGTGCCCAGCTCCTCGACCGTGATCCCCTGATACACGTCTGTCTTGCCCCCTGCCGTTTCCGCCGCGTCTTCTCCGTCGGGGTCCGGAGACTTGCCCAATACCGCCTCCACGGGATCTCTGGGCAGGCAACGTCCAAACAAAACCAGGATCAACGTGGCGTTCATATATCCCGACCGCGCAAGTCGCCGGTGCTTAATGCGTGCTAGTGTTCGAAGATGCCATCAAAGCAGCTACACGATGTGGGCTACTGGTGCAACTAAACGAAAATAACGTGACCAGAGCGGCGACTCGCGAAAAACACAACCATTGTTGGACAACCGAAAAGCGAATCCGATGGAGTTTGGGCGGAGAGGCGAATAGCCAGGGATTGCCGGTGTTACCACCGCTCCACCTGGTAGTCACATACGTGTTCACTTAGCTTTCGAGACGGAACCGAGATGGGACGATCGGTTTTACTTAGCCTCAACAGTCTATATTCTGCAGAATAATTCATTCCTGCGAGTGGCGAGGACATAACTGCGTCTCTTCGGCTATTATTGACGTGGGACCATGGGACTACATTTCGTCACCATGACGAGCACCAAAGAGCATGCACTGAGTTGAGCCCAGACCGGGTAGTTAACGCTAAGAACAACCACCACCTCTACCGCCAACAATAACAACCAACAACGAGAGTTTACCGGACTGCTACACCCCGCAGGCTCTAGGCGTGCGACAGTCTCCTGTGCAGAACCCAAACACAGAGGGCCTAGGTGGCATACTGGTTCTTCCGTGTTTCAATAGCGGCATACAATATCTGTGTACACAATGTTGGTTCGTGTCGTGCTTGTATGAGTTCCAAGTTGCGGTGCTGTGGTGCGACAAGTTTCCAACAATCAAGAGCTTAATGGATTGTTTCGCGGTGGTGAGCAAAGTAACGTGTTTACGAACGCCGCGCACCCCAACATGTTGATCGTTTTTCGTGGGTGTTTCAAGGTGGACTTCGGCGAAATCTCCGAAATAAGGGGGTTCAACCCTGTCCCAGTGGGGAAAACTGTACGTGTTCAGATTACCCCCGGCATCGACCTACCAATGCATCCAAACTCGTTGTAGAGCCTAAACATAAAACCATGATCAAGCTCACCGTCCATGCTCGAGAGCTTCCAGAACAGTGAGGGCGATATCCCAGCTGCGAGGAAGCACCGTCTGGGTTCCGCGGAGACCCCTTCCGTCAGGCTTGTTGACGAGCCGGTGAAGAAAACTGGGCGGGGGTTGATCGTCTTCCTCGTCTCGCCAGTCGCATGCCCAACCCCCCTTCGATCCATGGTTCCCCGCGCTTCTATCGCCATGCTCATCAACTCTTACCGGCAAGGAGCTCGTGAGGCAAACGTGGGGCTCCAACCGAACGGGCTGCATACCATTGCGAACCCAGCCCGATAGCCACGTNATGCTTATCAACTCGTCCCGAGAAGCAGCTCGTGAGGCAAACGTGGGGCTCCAACCGAACGGGCTGCATACCATTGCGAACCCAGCCCGATAGCCACGTTCGACAAGCCTTCTCCATTCTGCTGCCAATTTCCCGTGCGTTCCCACCCGCCAGGTCACACTTGGTGGCGACGAGAATGACGTCGTTGTCGGGAATCCGTCGAGATATTGATCGTAGCCAATCGCATACGCGCAATTCTTCCAGCTTGCGGCAGTCTCCCTCAACCCCACCACAATGTTCGCTATCTCGCCGCTGTCCGAACTCCCCCGCGTTACACACGAGCACGCAAACCGACCGTGGCGTCAGAAACATCTGCAGCAGCCCCGTGTAGGCGACCTGTTGAACGTGCGAAATGTGATTTGAACATCAAACATTATCGACCTCGTGGCCGCTAATCCTTGCGGATTATACCTCGCCCAAGTCTATAGACGACACAATCCCCCATTGACCTATTCGAGGCACGAGGCACCTCCGAGTCGAGAAGGTAATGCGCTGTAGATACTCCACACAAGAGCGGGGGGCTAAGATTCCATGTGGCGCACTGAAGCAAACACTAACAAGTGTGGATCATGCACCAAGCACTACCTCACACTCAAGTGGCTTTTTCAAGCTTGCGTTCTGTAAGCAACGTGTTGAAAAACTGCGGGAAATCAACACCTCGTGAAATAGATAACACTAAGCAGCGCACAGCAGTTCAAACCAAACAGGCGCTGATATCTTCCCCCCTAGCGCAACAACACATTCGTGTCAACTGTCTCTTTCCGCAACCCCCAACGAGACGACATGCAACAAAGCCGAAGGTTCTCTCCACCAGGACACCCTTAACGAATGAGCCGTGGGGGCTGCAGACAAACGATTTTTTCGCTGGCTCTTTCTTCATACTTCAAATCAAAAAAGAAAAAAACCTTCCCGCCGGATGAACCTGGTAATTAGCACAAATATCAAATTTCAGTAGGGGACACCATCAAGAGGGAGTGTGCATGCTGGCACGTTCAGGTCTGTTACTGGAGCTGAAATATCGAAGGTCGCAGCAGCCTCTGAAAACAGTCCGACATCTGCGCCGGAACCAAGCGAAATCCAACATTTGTCACAACCGTGCTCACGCCACGGACCGTAAACCCCCGACGGAGGGTTGTCAGCAATAGCTGATGGCATCACCTACTGCTGTCAACCCGCAGTTCAGGAGATTGGGGTCAAAGGCGGCGAGCGCACGCGTACAAGACCCTGGATGTCGGTCAATTTGACGAGATTTGCGGATATTGTACGCCACTACTACGGCCCTCGATATCACCACCACAGAGCAGATTTGAGCGCGTCAACACACACCGCCCGCTGTTTCAGGGTGTCCTCTAGTGATATTAGTACAATGCACCAAGTTCCTGGCAACATCGACACTATTTGAGCGCCTTCCGTTTTGGCTCGTTTGACTCATTTTGAACAGTGTGGATTTTCAGCTTGAGTGCAAAGGAGGCAGGCGCGTGGGGGTAGACGCGTGAAATGTCTGTTTTGAGCAGCCTCTACTGCCACCCTTTCCGAGAATCAACGAAATATTTTTTTCGCGATGCCTTCCGACTGGTCTTGTGTGTATGTTGTGCATTTTCTGGCGCACTTGCGTTTGTTTTCAAAATTATTCAACATCAAAATTCTTCGTCTGCCATCTCTTGAGGGGGCCCGCCAGGATACGCTCCCAAAGCCAAAAGTTAGGACTCACTTTGTTCGGTGTCTACAAAAACCCAAACGGTGTCGGCGGTCTGCCGTTTCCCCCGACTGAGGCCAAACGCCTTGACAAAACTCGATGCCCGTGCCCCGATGAGCACAAGATTCATTACAGCCACGCGATCCCCAAGCAGTCTACACCCGTGCTGCCCCCCACCTGGGTTATGCATGACGGAGGCCTGTGGGGAACCAAGTCCTGTAGGGCATGCTGGTACTTGAACTCATTCGGTGTCGCGCGAGACAACTTTCAATGGGCAGGACAAGCTAAAAGGCATTTGGAGACACTGGGGGCAGGATTCCGCTTTTTCTGGCGATACTTCCTCCACGTAGTCGTTACAGTATCGCTCGCATCTAAGGCAGACAACGAATGCTCCTGGGCGACGGTCTCACGCAACACCTCCGTTAAGCACCGATCGGAAACGCTTCGCACAACACCTAACACTTGTCACCTGTCCAGCGCAGTCGTACACCCGAACGGATGAGCCTTGTAGCTCCATGGGTTCCACGTCGGCAACCACCGTGCTCTCCTCCTTCCAGTCGCCCGTGAGGGTTGCTTTGTTGGCCTTCATGCTTTTGCGCAAGCTACCACAATAAGAGAAGAAATTCCAAGAAGTACGCAGCACGAATGAAGGAGAGACGTAGGAACAGGGTCGTCGGGGTGCAATGTTGAACTCGCCGCAGTTGAATTGCGGCAGCCTACACCCGAAAGCATGCTGACGGGAGGGAAGAGCACACAGAAAAGGGTTGATCTCGTCCCCTGACAACCATTCGTTTACACCGAGATTTTCAACACCATGATTTCGGCAGATATATGCGTAAGGTATGCAACACACCCCCCCCCGAGTGGGTAAGGGATGCGCTTAAACACGGGGGGCAATGGAAGAGGAAGGAAAACACCTTAGACAATGTGAATGTGAAAAAATATTTGTAGGTGTACAGCGCCGTATTGGGCAGGTTTGGTATGAGTATCCTGGAGACAAAGTAGAGCTATCAAAACCATGTGGTTGGAAAAGAACGTTCAAGATGTTTAGTTGAGGAGGGTGAGGCAAGCGGGGGGGGTGTACTCATAGTCGTGCATGCCGAAGTCGTTAGACCATTGACCTCCCTACAAAGCAGGGACGGAGCACGCCGGCTTCTAACCGGATAGGCCCTCACATCATCAAGCGCGCAGCACCGTGAGGTATTCGGCGAGTCGCATGAAGGGTGCTCTGCATCCTGCTCAGGGTGTTCGGCATCTTGTGGTTACTTCCTTGCGAACGCATTGACAGCTGCGTATGAGTTAATTTATTTTCTGGTGCTTTCACTTCCAGAGACAGTCGGAAACACTGTAACTGCCTCGAGGATACTCAACCAATGAAACGCAACGTGGTGCGATCATCCCCATTGCGCGGAGTGAGGATTACCGACCCCGGACAACATGATCTATTCGACCACCATTATGGCTACCGCAAAAACAAAAAAACAGAGGCAATAAAAAAACGGTAACCTGCTTGCCGAGCGCATTATGGCTACCGCAAAAACAAAAAAACAGAGGCAACAACAAAAAACCGGTAACTTGGTTGCCCAGCGCACGAATTGATTGGCCTGTGTTACAACGTCGTTGCCAAGCGACGAAAACCCAACCTCGACGGCAAACACCGAGGGGCGAGGCGGGGGGGTGGGAAATGGTTGCCGGCGTGAAAACCTCAATGGCAAGTACGCGCAAGTGCGACGCAGCGGAATTTCAGTATGAACAGCGCAGGTCGAGGGTTGAGCCATGCGGGTAGGTAGTCTTGAAGCGAGTAGTAGAAAGATTGTTGAACCCTGGATGCGTATTGGTTTGATACCGTTTGATACATCCGTGTAAATGAGAGGCTGGGTATTGCATGGGTGCGACAATGTCATGATGAACTTGTCTATGATGTCCTGGGACACCAAAGGCTTTTCTAGCAATTGCTCTGAGGAGACACGCTCCATCATCTACTTCTAAACTATTCCATGCTGGTGGCGGCGTACGTCCCAAAGGTTGACACTGCGAATGGACACGACGAAGCGTCAACCATTAGGCTTCGTGTACGTTACGGCACGCCAGGTGCGTCGACGGCTTGCAGGAATTCCACCGACGAAACCTCGGGGATGCCAATGTTCTTCTTTCATCAATGCTAGATTGAATGGCGTGTTGGGGGCGCGCCGGCCGGGGTCATGAAGATAGGCAATCGGCAAAACCAGAAAATAGTAAGCAACCGAATATACGGGAGGAATGCCACTTCACAACAGCACTTAGACAGGCATAGGACCCAGACGGACCAGCGTGTGTTTCTACCAAAAAATAAAACATTTGAAAGGTGGAAAGGTGGACACACGTATGCATACACAGCAGCAGCAGCGGCGGCAGAATTGGACGCGAAGAGAGTGAGAAGCGAGAACAGGGCGGTTCAAAAGGGAGGGCAACGAGAGAGGCAGAACCTGCACCAGCACCAGCTGTTAGAGCCAAAACGGCGTCCCATCTCACATTGCTACTTGAATGGCATACGCGCTTTACTCAGCGGATTACATTACTCAGCGGTTTACACTTCTGGCGGGTGTGTTGTCTGGGCAACAGCAAGCGGAACCACGGGGAAAGGACGTGCGTTTTTGAATCACCCTGTCCGGGTGCGGTCGAAAGCTGCTCTGAACAGGTCAATACTTGCTTGAAAGCAGACAAAACGCTCCCCGAACAGTTTCCACGGCTACCGACCTGAAAACACATGTAACAATTGTTACAAGGGATCCCTCTTGAGTGGGCTACTGAGAGCGAATTGTCATCAAGGGGGTGATGTAAGATGCCAAAAATACAGTATGATCGTAGCAGAACCGGCCCACAGCTGGCTGCCGGCTGCAAGTTCACAGCTGACGTATATTTCACCCGAAAAGCCCAGCGAACCTCAACGAGCAAAAAGCATAAAAACGTGGTTTCAGTCCAATGCCAAATCTAGATGGCGCGAGTGATCGCGCACTCTCCCAACGTAGACCGACTTTCAAAACTCAAGTACTCCACAACTAAGAGAGCACCAGTCCCTAAACGAGAGGTTTGGACGATATTGTCGACAACGTTCTTCCATCTCTCATCAGGTTTTCGGCTTTGAAGCGGTCGAGTTGCTAGAGTCGCGGTCTAGAGGTGGTGCGATCACTCACTCACTCTAGGTACAAGACCAAGTACAATCGGAGTCGCGCATGGAAGGTTCAGGCGTGAAACGGCACGTGTGGCTACCGCTCTCCAGAAAACAAACGATTCTCTGGGGAAAAGCGACAACTGAGTGTAGTATGGTTGATCGAGCTTGAAATAATACCACACTGTGTCAACTGCGTTGTATCGAACGATTCCGACCAACCAATGTTTGGTGAGAGTGCAGCAGTGGATGACGGATAACAGCAGGGCCATCGCATAGCTGACCTCGTTTTCCCTGCGCCTTCCTGACCGACAAGGACAACCTTGACGCTGCTGCGCTTGATCCGGCAGGGCTCCGCATACAGGTCTTCGAAATACCCTCTGATATTCTTCAGACCTTTGACCACGATCGACTCTGGTGGTTCAGTCCATGGGTTACCACCGAGCCTACGGGCATGCGATCCGACACTGCTGTCGAGGACGTCAAGCAACCGGCGCAGCTGGCTGGGCATTGCTCCACCTGACGAGCAACGTAAAGCACGCGCACATGATGGGATGATTATCATCGCCCGCGCCACTTGTGATCACGAGGCCAGAGGGTAGTGACTCCAGCAGTAAGCTGCCTCTGGCAATGTTCGTAGTCCCCGCGTAAACTATTCAGTTTTTCCTTGTGGTTGATGCACGATGGGTGACCACATTGAGACGTTACCGCACGAGGCAGCAGTAAAGCTACAACAGGCTGGATAACGCAGCAGTCCATCGTCCACACACAAGGCCGTAGGTACCACCAACGAACTTCCTACGTCGTGGTGTGTGAAAGGTATGCTACGAGATGTGGGGCGATGTATTAGCCCCTCAAGGGTTCCACCTTTGCCCAAAAGACTGAGCCTGCCCTTCAACTCCAACATTCATTCCTCACATGGTACACTTCCCATAGGAGCTCCAACAAGCTGAGAATTTTAGTGCAATATGGAACTGCTGCTGGCATCGAGGACAACCAGCATCACGTACGTCCGTTCGCCACTGAGGTTTTCCAATTTACGTCGATTACCGCTGGGTCCACTCGCAGGCAGACAATTGACTGTCTCGAAGGTATTACTTTGGGCACCATGCTAAATGTAAGCATACCTGGCATGCTGTCACTTCCCTCATTGTGGTCGACATCTTGAACCTGTTGGGTGTGGTCCCAGAGAGCTGCCAAGCGAACCGAGAGTGCCAAACAGAGGTAGACGGCCAAACAGAGCCGGACCAGAGTGAATGGGTTCAGCAAATATAGGAGTGATGTCGAAGGGCGAGGTCGTGGACATCTTCGGGAGACAGAAAGCAGGTAGGTCAAAAGCAAGATCACATCACCGACTACCGCGACGGGACTGTGGCCTCAAAGCCCACCGAGAATTTTGTGAGTACCGTCTTGGCTATTCCTGTATCAAAACGAAGAATGACACGGCCGTTGATCAAAGCTCCAGCATGGGCAGTTCATACCAAATCGTGTGGGGGCACCCGTTTCTGCTCCTCGTCGAATTTTGAGTTCGTCTATTCCTGGACGATTGAATGTGGTGAGGCACATCAACAACTCATTCATTCAGCTGAAATCGGTGAGGCAGATCTCGTCATTTGCCGAACCCTCCAGAGACCGTTTTGGTCCCTTCGATGCAAAACAAATGGAAAGCAGCAAGCTTGCACGCATTCCGAAATAAGGCGCGACCACTCAGGGAAACGCTCACTCGGCATCCGAAATGCGATGGCCCTTGTTGCGTGCTGTCTCATTCTATAGGCGCAATTTCCGAGCACCTGACAGGCTTGAACAAGCTGTGAAGTTTCTTCGGCTAAAATCAGTTCACGGGATGGATCGACTGATTCAAATCGGCTGGACTGATTGACGATTGTTGTCACTTTCGGTCTTCCGCTGTGCCTCTTCAGACAGGCCTGATACCAAACGAGCTGGGGGGCCCCACCGACCTGAAGGCAACAACAAACTTACAGGTAAGTCGGCAAATGCACATACACCATGTTTCTTGGATGGTGTTCCTTGCATGAATCCCATCCACGAGTAGGCAGGTACGAAATTTCAGAACTCGCGGGATAACTTGTCTGTACCGTGCCCCACTGCCCTGCGTTGACTCCCTCGTCTACAGGCCATATCCCGCCGCAGCTAGGAAATCTTGGCGCCCTCAAGCACCTTCACCTCGGCCACAACAAGTTAGATGGTGAGTTGAACAATTCGAAATGCATTATATTTTCCTTCGAGTACTCAACATGCATGAATCCCGCGTATGCATGGACAGGACATATGCACATGTTGCAGAAATTACAAAAAAGAAGGGATTCAAATTTCAACACCTCTCTCACCGCTGAGCTGGTTGGAGGACAGGTCGAGCCACGTTACCCTGTTGAGAGCGCCGAGCTGAGCGGGGATCGCACCTGCGTAGATCGAAGTAAGAGTTGCGGTGCGGTGTCTTCGATTCTGGAACATGGGGCGCGTAGCAAAAGATATCCCGCGAGTTCCGCAATTGTGAAATTTCGTACTCGCCTAATAGGAGGGTACGAAATTTCAGAACTCGCGGGATAACTTTTCTGTGCCGTGCCCAACTGCCCTGCGTTGACTCCCTCGTCTACAGGCCAAATCCCGCCGCAGCTAGGAAATCTTGGTGCCCTCGAGTGCCTCTACCTCTACAGCAACAAGTTAGATGGTGAGTTGAGCGATTCAAAACGCATTTTGTTTTCCTTCGAGTTCTGAACATGCATGAATCCCGCGTAGTAGGCGGGACAAGGTCTACGGAGATCAGTTGTCTTGAAAATAGAGAGGCGGTTTGATATTATCTTTAATTCCCTCTTGATTTATATCACACTCCTGCTTACAGGCCCCATCCCATCCGAGCTGGGGCACCTTTCAGCACTGCGGGGGCTTTTCCTTTCCGTCAACCAGCTGAGCGGTGAGTCAACACGGTATTTTCTAGCGCTTTCCCGATCGATGTTGCGTGAGTCCGTGCATGAATCTCGCATTGGCAGGACCGTTTTTCTAGACGCTGGGGGATTTATTTTGTTTTCCCCCGGTAATTTCTTATTCCTTTTCGTCTAGCAGGCACTATCCCGGCGGAGCTGGGAAAACTCACGGCACTGCTAGAGCTATACCTCAACGGGAACGAGCAGAGCGGTAAGTCACTATTGCCCGTATCGCACAATTCCATCCTTTTTCTGCCAAGTTGCCGTATTTGAAGATATGTCCTGCCAATGCATAGGCGGGATTCACGCAATCCGGTGTGACGTGTGCACGCCGAACATATCGGAGACACTTACCGCTCAGTTTATTTACGCAAAGGCGGAGCGTTTCCAGCTTGACGAGCTGTCCCAGCGACGCCGGGATTTCGCCTGCATGGTAGTTGGTTTTTGAGGGATGGCAAGAGTCGTTTGGTGCGTAGCAACAGATGTCCCGCGAGTTCCNCAGTTTATTTACGCAAAGGCGGAGCGTTTCCAGCTTGACGAGCTGTCCCAGCGACGCCGGGATTTCGCCTGCATGGTAGTTGGTTTTTGAGGGATGGCAAGAGTCGTTTGGTGCGTAGCAACAGATGTCCCGCGAGTTCCGCGATTGTGAAATTTCGTACTCGCCTACTTGTAGGCGGGACAATATCTACGGAGATCAGTTGTCTTGAAAATGGAGAGGCGGTTTGATATTATCTTTAATTTCCTCTTGATTTCCATCACACTCCTGCTTACAGGCCCCATCCCATCCGAGCTGGGGCAACTTTAAGCTTTGCGGGGGCTTTTCCCTTCCGGCAACCAGCTGAGCGGTGAGTCAACACGGTATTTTATAGCTCTTTCCCGATCGATTCTGCGTGAGCCCGTGCATGAATCTCGCCGATGCGTTGGCGGGTACAAAATTTCGCATTTGCACGTAGCAAAAGATGTCCCGCGAGTCCCGCAATGGTAAAATTTCGTACCAAGACCCATCTTACAGAACAATTAGTAAACATACCCCTTTTTTTGTCCGCTGCCGTGCACTTGCAGGTCACATCCCCAAAGAGCTAGGAGCTCTCAGCAAGCTGCAGGACCTTGAGCTCTCGGGCAACAAGCTAACCGATGAGAGGGTGCTTCACAGCCAACCACGCATTTACCCTCAAAGATGTGTCCTGCCAACGCATCGACGAGGTCAATGCTGGAAAAAAATTAAACCGACCATCAAGAAAAAATAGGTACCTGTGAGGTGGTTGTTCTCGAGCCACAGACTCTGCAGCTGTCGGAGATCTCCTAACTCTGGCGGGATGTTGCCTGCAAGACGAAGGGAAAATAACAAGTTGGCGGGAGAAAACAAAATAATCCCCCGGCGTCTAAAAAACATTCCTGCCAACGCATCGGCGGGATTCATGCAGAAAATCTGATCGAAAAACACTTCAACTTTAACATGACTCACCGCTCAGCTGGTTGCTACTAAGCTCAAGTAATGTTAATGCTTCGAGGTTTCCCAGCTCCGGCGGGATACGGCCTGCACGCAGAAGACACACACAATTTTGCGGGAAAATAAATGAATTACCCGCCTATCCATTTTCAAGACAACTGACTTCCGTAGATCGTGTCACACCCACTGCATACGCGGGATTCATGCATGTTCAGCACTCGAAGGAAAACAAAATACATTTCGAATTGTTCAACTCACCATCAACCTTGTTGTTGTCGAGAAGGAGGTACCTGAGGGCGCCAAGATTTCCCAGCTGCGGCGGGATATGGCCTGTAGACGAGCGAGTCAACGCAGGGCAGTGAGCACGGTGCAGAAAAGTTATCCCGCGAGTTCTGAAATTTCGTACCCGTCTACTATTAGTAGGCGAGTACGAAATTTCACAATTGCGGAACTCGCGGGATACCTTTTGCTACGCACCAAACAACTCTTGCCATCCCCCAAATACCAAATACCATACAGGCGAAATTCCGGCGTCGCTAGGACAGCTCGTCAAGCTGGAAACGCTCCGTTACGTGAACCTCGGCGGCAAGTGTCTCCGATACGTTCGGCGTGCACACTTCACACCGGATTGCTTGAAACCCGCCTATGCATAGGCGAGATTCATCCATGGATCAATGCTAGAGAAAAGTTAAACCATCAAAATAAAAAAGGTACCGGTGAGCCGGTTGCTGTTAAGCCACAGACTCTGTAGCTGTCGGAGATCTCCTAGCTCTGGCGGGATGTTGCCTGCCAGACGAAGGGAAAGCAAGAAGTTGGCGGTAGGAAACACAATTAATCCCCCGGCGTATAGCAAAACGGTCCTGCCAACGTAACTGGTGAGTATTTTTGGTAAGATATGTTGGTCAAGTGTCAGGATGAATCCCGCGGATGCATAGGCAGGATTCAAGCAATCCGGTGTGACGTGTGCACGCCGAACATATCGGAGACACTTACCGCTGAGGTTGTTTGCGTAGAGGCGGAGCGTCTCCAGCTTGACGAGCTGTCCTAGCGACGCCGGGATTTCGCCTGTATGGTATTTGGTATTTGGGGGATGGCAAGAGTCGTTTGGTGCGTAGCAAAAGATGTCCCGCGAGTTCCGCGAATGTGAAAGTTCGTACTCGACTACTACTCGCGGGATAATTTTTCTGTACCGTGCCCAACTGCCCTGCGTTGACTCCCTCGTCTACAGGCCATATCCCGCCGCAGCTAGGAAATCTTGGCGCCCTCAGGTACCTCTTCCTCGTCAACAACATGTTCGATGGTGAGTCGACCAATTCGAAGTGCATTTTATTTTCCTTCGGGTTCTTAACATGCATGAATTTTCCTTCGAGTTCTAAACATGCATGAATCCTGCGCATGCATGTTTAGAACTCGAAGGAAAATAAAATGCACTTCGAATTGGTCGACTCACCATCGAACATGTTGTCGAGGAAGAGGTACCTGAGGGCGCCAAGATTTCCTAGCTGCGGCGGGATATGGCCTGTAGACGAGGGAGTCAACGCAGGGCAGTTGGGCACGGTACGGAAAGGTTATCTTTCTGAAATTTCGTACCCGCCTACTGGTAGGCGGGACAAGATCTACGGAGATCATTTGTCTTGAAAATAGAGGGGCGGTTTAATAATATCTTTCCCTCTTGATCTCTGTCACACTCCTCCTTGCAGGCCCCATCCCATCGGAGCTTGGGAATCTTTCAGCACTGAAGGCTCTCGACCTTAAGCGCAACCAGCTGAGCGGTGAGTCAACACAAAATTTGATAGCTCTTTCCCGATCGATTTCGCGTGAGTCCGTGCATGAATCTCGCCGATGCATAGGCGGGATTCAGGCAATCCGGTGTGACGTGTGCACGCCGATCATATCGGAGACACTTACCGCTCAGTTTGTTTGCGTAGAGGTCGAGCGTTTCCAGCTTGACGAGTTGTCCTAGCGACGCCGGGATTTCGCCTGCATGGTATTTGGTATTTAGGGGATGGCAAGAGTCGTTTAGTGCGTAGCAAAAGATGTCCCGCGAGTTCCGCGATTGTGAAAGTTCGTACTCGCCTACGCGTTGGCAGGACACATCCTTCTCTAAGGGGGAATTTTTATTTTTTCACGTTGAACTTTCCGCTAAATTCTTGTTAGCAATTTCGCTCCAGGCGCGATCCCGCCGGAACTGGAGATCTCCGAGAGCTGCAGACGCTGTGGCTCAACGGGAACCAGCTCGCAGGTAACTTTTTATTGTGAAAGTGTTTCCAATTTTGGTTTCAGCGTTGATCTTGATGAACGTCGCCGATGCGTTGGCAGGACCGTTTTTCTAGAATCCAAAACACGTGACATTCTCCTAATTTCTTCGTCTGGCAGGACTATCCCGCCGGAGCTGGGACAGCTCACGGCACTGCAAGAGCTGTACCTCGACGAGAACCAGCTGGGCGGTGAGTCACTAGCAATCGCACAATTACATTTTGTTTTGCCAAGTTGCCATATTTGAAGATGTGTCCTGACAACGCATCGGCGAGATTATGCACGGACTCACGCAACATCGATCGGGAATGAGCTAGAAAATACCGTGTTGACTCACCGCTTAGCTGATTGCCGGAAAGTAAAAGCCCCTGCAGTGCTGAAAGGTGCCCCAGCTCGGATGGGATGGGGCCTGTAAGCAGGAGTGTGATATAAATCAAGAGGGAATTAAAGATAATATCAAACCGCCTCTCTATTTTCAAGACAACTGATCTCCGTAGATCTTGTCGCCATAGGCGGGATTCTAGCAGTCCGGTGTGACGTGTGCACGCCGAACAAATCGGAGACACTTACCGCTCAGTTTGTTTGCGTAGAGGTGGAGCTTTTCCAGCTTGACGAGCTGCCCTAGCGACGCCGGGATTTCGCCTGCATGGTATTTGGTATTTGGGGGATGGCAAGAGTCGTTTGGTGCGTAGCAACAGATGTCCCGCGAGTTCCGCAATTGTGAAATTTTGTACTCGTCTACGCGTTGGCAGAACACATTATCGAGAATACATGCGTAGTTGGCTGTGAAGCACCCCCTCACCGGTTAGCTTGTTGCCCGAGAGCTCAAGGTCCCGCAGCTTGCTGAGAGCTCCTAGCTCTTTGGGGATGTGACCTGCAAGTGCACGGCAGCGGACAAAAAAAGGGGTATATTTACCAATTGTTCTGTAAGATGTGTCCTGGTACGAAATTTCACAATTGCGGGACTCGCGAGACATCTTTTGATACGTGCAACTGTGAAATTTCGTATCCGCCAACGCATCGGCGACGTTCATCAAGATCAACGCTGAAAACAAAATTGAAAACATTCACAACAAAAAGTTACCTGTGAGCTGGTTTTCCTTGAGCCGCAGCGCCTGCAGCTCTCGGAGATCTCCCAGTTCCGGCGGGATCGCGCCTGGAGCGAAAGTGCAAACAAGAATAAAGCGGAAATTTCAACCTGAAAAAAAAATGAAATCCCCCCTTCGAGAAGCGTTCACCATAATGGTGGTCGAGTAGATCATGTTGTGCGGGGTGGAGAACCCTCACTTCGCGCAAGGGGGATGATCGCACCACCTTGTGTTCAAATGGTCAAGCACCCTCGAGGCAGTGCTTACAACTCTCTGGAAGTGAAGCACCAGAAAATGAATTAGGTCATACGCAGCTGTCATCCGTACGCTAGGAAGTAAGCACAAGATGCCGAACACCCTTAGCAGGATGCAGCGCACCCTTCATGCGACTCGCCGAATATCTCACGGCGCTTCGCGCTTGGTGATGTGAGAGCCTGGTCCGGTGAGAACCCGGCGTGCTCCGTCCCGGCTTTGTAGGGATGCGAGGTCAATGGTCTAACGACTACGGCATGCATGACTATGAGTACACCCCCCCTTCGAGAAGCATGTGTCCTGCCAGGCCAGATTCATGCACGGACTCACGCAACATCGATCGGGAAAGAGCTAGAAAATACCGTGTTGACTCACCGCTCAGCTGGTTGCCGGAAAGGAAAAGCCCCCGCAGTGCTGAAAGGTGCCCCAGCTCGGATGGGATGGGGCCTGTAAGCAGGAGTGTGATAGAAATCAAGAGGAAATTAAAGATAATATCAAACCGCCTCTCTATTTTCAAGACAACTGATCTCCGTAGACCTTGTCCCGCCTACTACGCGGGATTCATGCNATAAAGATAATATTACACCGCCTGTCTATTTCCAAGACAACTGATCTCCGCGGAACTTGTCCCGCCTACTGCACCGGCGACGTTCATCAAGATCAACGCTGAAAACAAAATTGAAAACACTTTCACAACAAAAAGTTACCTGTGGGCTGGTTTCCCTTGACCCGCAGCGTCTGCAGCTCTTGGAGATCTCCCAGTTACGGCGGGATCGCGCCTGGAGCGAGAGTGCAAACAAGAATTTAGCGGAAAGTTCGACGTGAAAAAATAAAAAATCCCCCCCTTCGAGAAGGAGGTGTCCTGCCAACTTGCCAACTTGGGTTCCAGGCGCGCATTGGCAGGACACCTCCTTCTCGAAGTGGGGATTTTTTTATTTTTTCACGTCGAACTTTCCGCTAAATTCTTGTTTGCACTCTCGCTCCAGGCGCGATCCCGCCGTAACTGGGAGATCTCCGAGAGCTGCAGACGCAGCGGGTCAGGGGAAACCAGCTCACAGGTAACTTTTGTTGTGAAAGTGTTTCCAGTTTAAATTTTTAGCGTTGATCTTGATGAACGTCGCCGATGCGTAGGCGAGTACGAAATTTCACGAGTTCGGACCTCGCGGGACATCTTTTGCTACACAAGATATTGAAACAAATGCCAAAATAATAAGCTTACCTGTGAGCTTGTTGTAGTCGAGCGACAGCTCCCGCAGATCTCGGAGATCTCCAAGCTCCGGTGGGATGGGGCCTGCAAGCAGAAGAGGAAAACGAGATCATTGGGGAAAAACAACACAATTCCCCGCTTTCGAGAACAACTAATCACCAACGCTTGGTGGCAACCAGCTGAGCGGCGAGTCATGTCAAAGTTGAAGTGTTTTTGATCAGACTTTCTGAATGAATCCCGGAGATGCGTTGGCAGGACCGTTTTTCTAGACGCCGGGGGAGAAATTTTGTTTTCTCACGCCAACACTTTTCTTATATTCGTCTGGCAGGCACCATCCCGGCGGAGCTGGGAAAGCTTGAAGAACTGAAGGCGCTCAACCTTCAACGCAACAAGCTAAGCGGAAAGAAGCAAACATATTGCAATCTGGGTTCTCCCGATGGTCTTGCAAAAAAAGTCCTGTGTACGCTTGGCAGGACACATCTTCGAGAATACATGCGTAGTTGGATGTGAAGCATCCCCTCACCGATTAGCTTGTTGTTCCAGAGCTGAACGTCCCGCAGCTTGCTGAGAGCTCCTAGCTCTTTGGGGATGTGACCTGCAAGCACGGCAGCGGACAAAAATAGGGGTACATTTACAAATTGTTCTCGAAGATGTGTCCTGGTACGAAATTTCACAATTGCGCAACTCGCGGGACATCTTTTGCTACGTGCAATTGTGAAATTCGTACTCGCATAGGTGAGTACGAACTTTCACAATTGCGGAGCTCGCGGGACATCTTTTGCTACGCACCAAACGACTCCTGCCATCCCCCAAATAACAAATACCATGCAGGCGTAACCCCGGCGTCGCTAGGACAGCTCGTCAAGCTGGAAACGCTTCACCTCCACGCAACCAAACTCAGCGGTAAGTGTCGCCGATAAGTTCGGCGTGCACACGTCACACCGGATTGCATGAAACCCGCCTATGCGTTGGCAGGACACATCCTTCTCGAAGGCGGGGATTTTTTTTTTTTCCCGCTAAACTTTCCGCTAAATTCTTGTTTGCACTTTCGCTGCGGGCGCGATGCCGCCCGACCTGGAAGATAACCGAGAGGTGCTGTGGCTCAACAACAACCAGCTCACAGGGAACTTGTTATTATCACAATGGTTTCAATTTTTGTTTTAGCGTTGATCTTGATGAACCTCGCCGATGGATCGGCGAGATTCATGCACGGACTCACGCAAAATCGATCGGGAAAGCGCTATAAACTACCGTGTTGACTCACCGCTCAGCTCGTTGACGGAAAGGGAAAGCCTTTGCAGTGCTGAAAGGTGCCCCAGCTCGGACGGGATGGGGCCTGTAAGCAGGAGTGTGATAGAAATCAAGAGGGAATTAAAGATAATATTAAACCGCCGCTCTATTTTCAAGACATGATCTCCGTAGATCTGCTCCCGCTTACTAACGTGGGCGGGAGTCATGCCCGTTTCGACGGAAAAGGGTGATTGCTTTTGGAAACGACAGTGTCGAACCTTCGGACTACAGGCCCCATCCTCGCTGGAGCTGGAAAATCTTGCAGCGCTGCAGATCCTCAACCTTGCAGGCGACCAGCTACGTGTCGTGGAGGCTACTACATGCTCTACAAGCCGGTCCGATTATTGTTGTTTATTCCCCGCCGACCCTGCCGACGCCTAGAATACATCCTTCCCGTATTTTTCACAACACGCGGCATTTGCCACATTTTTCCAGGCATGCCTGCGACAGATAAAAAGGGATGGATGTCAGCACGGAAACCAACCAAGCCTACGGGGCCCGTGCGGAACGGGTTTTTCGTGGAGAATGCTCCGGAGTACAACGTGCGCCGCATCAGAGCCCTGAACGTCCCCAGCGTACCAGAGGCACTTGAAAGCCAGGAAAGGTTATGTGCTATACATACATGTGGCGCGTGTTGAAGGAGCAAGCTATAATGAGGCGAAACATTGCAGTGTCGAATAGCTTGGACGAATCCAGCAGTGGCCATGTACGCACAGCCTGCTGGTACTGCGGGAAATTCACATACGAGGGGTACTCAGGCGTAGACCGTATGCAGAACACGGGAACGTAGGAAAGAGACAGCGTTGTGGCATGTCGTAAGACTTGCAACTTCATCAAAGGGCCACTGCTGTCGGTCAAAGCGTTCTTGGGGGAGGTGAAAGAGATCGCAAGAAAGAAATCGAAGGATAAATAATACCTTGAAGGTTGTTGACCCCCAGAGATAACTTCACCACGCGGCCCTGGGAGTTGACTTCGACTCCGTACCATTGCGAGAGGACGGCACTAGTGTTCCAGTTTCGCGTGTCTTCCCACTTGGCCCCACCGGTCGCGTTGTATAGGGCAACCAGAGCCTTGCGGTCCGTCTGCGTCATCGTGTAGTCTAGGGGGCCTGGACACGCGAAAGTTTGCGGGACGTTCGCGAAGACAAACGCTCGTTCAACGAGCACACGTACCATCGATTTCTGTTGGTCGTCTCTCGCGACTGAAGTGGTGAATCACACCAGCATCACAAGAGGATGATTGCATCAAAGAACCACAACAATGTCTTCGAGCGCGAACAATCTCGGCGATGTGAATGATGAACGATGCCACACTTTGCAGCTGGATCAACAACCCAGTTTCTGAAAGAGAGGAGAGAGGAACAGAATAGAGCCACCTTTTCTTTGCAGTTTTCTGCAAGCGCGGTAGTAAGTGGGGAACAGCTGGACCCTGTCGTTCCCTCTTTTTACGGCACCGCTCTCGTCGTGTGGATCCTCTCTTTAAGGTGAGCTAGAGCACGGTGAATGTGCTCCTTGCTGAACTCAACCAGATGGGACTGCTGAACTGAATATGTGCTATGTTCTATGAATGTACGTTCCGCCGCTTTTATTCGGCGGGTGGACGCCTCCTTGAAAACAGGGGGGACATGTAGATCGGTCACGGCCCACGGCCGACAACCCCAGTACAACCCAGTACCAGAATACCTGGTGAGCACGATTACGGACAGCCGGAAAGATCAGCTAGGCCGGACGTAATCCCAACCATGGAAGTCAGTTCACGGCCGAGCAGATGTGCGAGTACCCACTGGCGGTGGTTTGGGGCGAAAGTGTCCAAGGCTTCACTACACTTTATCTCGCCATCAAGTGTGGCCTTCAATAGACACGTCATGGTTGAACTTGGCGGTTGCGCCGCTGCTCGGCGCGCTGCACGAAAACACTCCGCCTCTGAGATCACCTTGGTCGCCTCTGCCCCGCTCTGCGAGGGGGGAGCCTTCGCGATCGAATTCCACGCTTGGCTACCGGAGCTGATTCTGCTTTAGCGATGTAAGGTAGGCACAGCAGCAGTTCGGAGCGTGTGTGGCGCCAACATGCTTTTGCATGGTGTGTCTTACGCATATGTCATGTGTGTACCTGTACGTGACACCAGATACCACCCCCCCCTGCATGGGTGTTCAAAGCTCGAGTGCTCCACGACGAAAAGGCTGGAGTATCAAACAAACGATACGGCTTCGCAAAGCTCTCTATGAGCCGTTTCTAATGCCGCCATTTTCGACGTCATCACGCTTTTGTTGTTGTGGAATATTTGGGCTTTGAAATTTGGTTCAGGGGGTGTGATATCTTGTGCAACCAACGGTCAGCGGTACACGTTGTACAACGAGGTGGTGCTACGCGACCACAATAGTCGCTACGCGACCTCGACCTGCGGAGGGAACGGGTTTTCTTACCTAAGAACGAAGTGGATCTGGTGTGGAGCGGTTAGCCCGTGATGTTGTTACAACGGCGAACTCTCTGTACGCTAAATTACGGCACATCCATGAATAAATAACGCGGCGCGTCTCGTTTAGGAGACACTCTGCGTTACACCCACCCATACTCACCACCCACTCACAGCAATAGGGTAGGTCCTGGCCTTACTTGCTCATGTCTTGTACGGCAGTTGACGAAGGAAGAAAAATGTACGACGGCAGTTGTAATGCGTTGTGCATCCACCACGAAATATGCGGCTGCTGTATCCTGTCGGTCGACTTGGACACCCGGGCGATCAGCCACTTTCCCAGTTGGTTTTTCGGCAGAGAATCCCATGCTCCACCGCTTGCCCCGACCTGTGCAATCTTCTAACCTAGACAAAATATTTTCTTCTTCATGTGGTTGTTGTGCAGAAACCCGGTACGCAGTTTTTACGCGTGTGATACGAGTTGTGTGTGCTAAGATGGCAGTGAATCCCCTCACCCCATGGAGGGGCTCGCATCGATTGGCCCTGATCGGAAGACACGCCACCGACACGCTGTGAAGCTACACCACCAGGTGGGGTTGTTCTGTGTGAATCATTGTTACTCGGCGGAGTGAACAGACTATCGATGTGGACATCCGCTTTGCAACATCCTCCCATGGTCTCAATAGGCGATGAAATACGCAAGCATTTTCGACACTTTCGTAATCGACGACATCCCACCCTTGTCTGAAACATCGCATGGTTCATGGACCGAGCAGCGCTGGCGGTCCACCTTTTCCTGCAGCGTTCACGGGAACAACATGAGGAGGGAAAGAGGACCACATCCAGGCGAACGTTGACTCTCTTGACGAAGCTGGTAGGGAAGAGCCCTCCCGGGGAGATGGGAGAGACGAGGAAAAATACGCGGAGGTGGAAGCCGAGAGACGACACCGGATGGCGAGGAGGAAACTCGCACAGGAGACGGGAGCCGAGAGTCAAGCATCCGAGAGGGAGTTATGTCCTCTTGAGGAAGCTGGCGGAGAGGTGGGGGCGCCCGCGGGGGCAGGGGGGTGGCGAGGAGGAAAAACCCGACGAAGCTGGCCTAGACAGCACTGCCTGACGAGGAGGATAGGCGGGAGCCAGGGTCGGGTTACGGTGAGGCGCAGGCGGTTGGGCTGGGTTGGGTTTTTCGTGTGGCAGGAACAGTCGTACACCTCACATCCCCCAGGAATGAATATCGAAAAAAAGATACATGCGCCGTGACAACGCCGTCCATTGGAGGAAGGACGCGTTGAATATGAATCCTCGTCAAACGCCGGTATTTTTTTTTTTTTGTCTCAACTTCAAATCAGCGCTCACGGCACTAGTGTATATGTGAATCGTAGATACACTGGTACTTCCTCTGTATCATAAGCTAGGGTACCTAAATGCAATAGATTGTCTGGGTGTAACCGTGTTAGTGATGGTAGCAAAGTCGGGTTTGTAAGAAAGATAAATCAAAGAAGAAGCGATAGAAAAAAAAATAAAAAAAAACGAACATCTATTTCTGTACCTAATATTGGTCAAAATATACCCTATTTTGGCCTGTTTCGGGAGTATTTTTGAGAAAATATTTTGGGATTTTTTTTTAGAATTCTCGACAAAAATCTCAAAATCATCTAATTTTAGTACCCTAGGGTGGTAAAATGCGATCAGGAGGCTTTGAACAAGGCTTACACTTGGGCGGCATCGAGTCCAAGTGATGATGAGGAAGAATAGTCGACTTTTTCTTTATTTTCTCCGCCACCAACCAACCCTCCTTTTTGTCCCGCAAGTGTCTTGATTTTAGGGTGCCCCCCCAAGTGTCTTGGTTTTAGTGTGGTTCACTACTATACTGCTTTTAGTATAGGGGGCGCGACATGGATCGTCGAGTAGAGGGGGGGGTTGGCTGAGGGCCCTACTGTCGCTTGCTTTGCCCCGCAAGTGTCTTGGTTTTCTTCAAACGTTTCCCCAGAATCAAAGTGCTAAAAGCTACTGCAGGTACTTGCTGGAAGCGCTGTTTTGCGACACACATGGTTCACGCTACAATATCAATACCGGATGGGTGCCATGTTTGTTTAATTACCTGTCAGCAAGCGAAGGGCTCGGAAACTAGAAAGACAACATGCATTCCCGCGCGTGGTTGTGTCAAAAGGGGCCGTGAGACATACGTGTGCCTACCTGGGATTTAAGTCGTTGTAGCAACACGAAGACCGCTCGCTATCAGCACCACCGTGCTGACTGCGTCTTGGGCGGCGCGACAGCAATCGAATGCGCCGCCTTCAACGTCCACGTCTTCCAGAAGCGCTCGAACCTGAAATAGCATGATTTGAGATAACCCCGTGCGCCCATTACAAAAGTAGACATCCATGTTTTGAATCTGTCATACTCCAAGTGCTATCTGGCAGAAGGATAGCGCGGGCAGCTGCGGAGAAACAACATGTAACGATTTCCATCCTGCGGTGGACGCTAGGGTGAGGGGCGACAGTTGAACGTACATGCTCTGCAATGATTTGCATCTCTGCTCGCATAACGGTTATGACTTTGGACTTGAGAGAAATGACCACTAGTTTGGGTCAGGAAAATCAAGAAAACTTTTATTTTTATTCGACGAGTCGCTTTGGAAGGACCACGAAGTGCCTAAAAAATGGGTTGTGCAGCCGGCGCCAACACTTGGAAAGTTTTGTCGGGCACCAGCCATTACTGTTGTTGGCCGATACCCTTCCACGGGCTTCCAGGTATGGTACATGTATCATGACGTGCTTGACGGAAAGAACGTTGATTAACCATCCGCAAGGGCGGTCTGGGGGCACTCCCGATCCCCATCGGTCCAGCCAATTGCACCCTGTAGGGTACATTATCATCATTTGAGTACACTCGTTTTGCACCTTTTGTCTATGGACTTCAGACGGAAGCCACAACGTAAGGCGACGGCTGCCCAACCACCATGTTGTCCCTAGACCGATTGTCTTCCTTCTGGCGGCACCTCTTGAAAGATCTGTCAATCCCACCGACACAGTCGGGCCGGCGAGAGATGCACTCTCCATCCTTGAGAGGGTCTCCTTGAAGGTCGCGCTCATTTGACCACCCTTGCCCTGTTGTTGCTGCCCACTCGCCCAGCCCCCCCCAATATGTTCCGTCCAACTTGCTTCTACTTGCTTGAGCACCCGTCGCGACTGCCGGAACGTCCACGGACGAATCAAAGCGCAAGTCTTGCTCCTGGCGCTTATTTATTTACATGCACAATTTGCTACAGGAGCCGAGAAAACCGCGGGTCATGGCGCGTACTGTACCCCGAAAACCACGTTCTTTTTGGCCGTTTTTTCGCTGACCGAAACGCATTGCTGGAGAAAGGGGATGTGCTCAGCTGTACGCAGCAAGCACCCATAAAGTCGAAACCAGTACAGGCCGCACTGATTTTGGGCTGGTTGGGTGGGCTACACCCCGAAACTCCTCGTGTACCAGCTCTCCTGTGAGGCAGCTATTGTTATTCGCCCACAGAGCACTAAATGGTACAGAGCTTGCAACATCCGCTGCTGTGTGAGTAGAACGACAGCTCACCGCGGTTAAATGCTCTCTGGCGTGGACTTGTGGATTGTTGAGGCTGATCTTGGGTGCTTCTCTGGCGGGCGATGCCCATGGCGATAGGGGGGGGGGGGGCGGGGGAATCTACAGGATACTGTCTACGATGACCCGGCGTAGTTTCATGCTACGTGAATCATTCATACATCGCGCCTGTCGCATTCTATTTGTGTCGTTTCTTCTACTCTGCCCTACAGCAGTTGAGCTCCTTCCGGGCCATCCCTTCGGCAACACTTTTGTTGCGCCGGTTGCGGCGACCCGTACTGAAAAAAAAAGAGCCACAAAACGCGGGCGAACTAAGATTGGTTACAGAACGCGCCCGCACTTGAGGACCTCTAGTTTCGGCCGCGGCTGAGGTACTTAGTTCGTGGGGGTCATGCTACGAATGGTCGCTATATAGATTTTTGTGTACGGATCCTTAACCGAGCTCACAAATGGTGCTCACGTTCTTATTTTTTGTTTCTTTTGGGCTCAATATCTTAAGGCCGCGGGCGCATTCTGTAACACTCGAGTTCTTGCGAGAACTTCTCGCGTTGGTCTGAAGGGGGGCCGTGGATACATGTTTCACGAAAAGGTATGTTGAGCCGCCCCGCGGTACCACGTTCATCGTTTTGCGATTTTGCGGAAGCAAATTCGAATATTGCCAGTCCTGGAATCTTCCTCAAAATGTGTTCGATTCTTCCCTTGTGTCTGGCTTAAGGCCATACCCCCAACATCTTGCCCCTGCATCCTTGAGTTGAGGCCAACGGTCATGGTGGAAATGGCGACTGACTGTATGTCGTACAGTGGGGGGCCCGCTATAGTGCCGGGTAGTGTCCAGAGGGAAATGCGGCACTATACCGGGCACCGGCAGAATTCAGAATAGTGCCTCAATAGTGTGCCGGTTCGACAGTATTGAGGTTTCGAAAATACCTCAGTAGTGCCGGTCCGGCACTAGTTAGGAGGCGGTGATTTCATGGTGCAGCGCTCAAGCTTTGCGGGGTCAACAGAGTACGATGTGGATCGTGGATCAAAAATGATTACTGGACGTCTAAGTCCTCGTTGCCCTCCTTCGATGTTGCCCGATAAAAAAAGACAACAGAGAGAAAGAACGACGACAGGAAGCGCACCGCACGAAAAAATAACGACCATTACTACTACCACAGCTGTTCTCTCCGCCCTCGCAACGTAGCAGCAACTCTCTCTCACGTGTGCCTGGCGCACCCCCTTGGATGTTACAAGAAGAAAACAACAAACAAAAGCACGACAGGAAGCGCACCGGAAGAAAAGGAAACAACTNCAACAAACAAAAGCACGACAGGAAGCGCACCGGAAGAAAAGGAAACAACTATTGCTACATACAACAGCTGCACCCCTCACTTACTCCGTAGGAGCAACAAACTCTGTCATGTCTGCCTGGCGCACCCGCTTAGCGGAATGCGCTGCAATCATTGCCATCTTCGCTTTCGTTAG
>CACKRE030001038.1:29603-42147 GCA_902602495.3 Ectocarpus sp. CCAP 1310/34
TGGCTTGTTTTACAACGTCGTTGCCAAGCGACGAAAACCCAACCCCGATGGCAAACACCGGGGTCGATCACTCCACGACGAAGAGGATGACGAAATTGTAAGTAAACGTTGTCGGAAAGCTCTCAACGAGGGGGTCCCAACGCCGCCAGTTTTCGGCACCGTCAATGCTAGTGCTGCCGAGATATCGCGCTTTGAAAATCGGTCCAGGGAGGGGGGGGGGTGTACTAATAGTCGTGCATGCCGTAGTCGTTAGACCATTGACCTCGCATCCCTACAACCTTACTTTTTGTTTTTTCCACACCACTACTTTTGACCTATGATTATTATTTAGTAAGCAGTATGTCACGACACGACCGCCATCATCCTCTATAACATCATATCGGCCATTTTACAAGTGCCGACAAAAAATAAATTTTCTCAAAAAAAGTTTTTCTCTCGATCACCAGATTTGAGTCAAGGTTGGTGCGGCAGCTGGCACAGCGATGGTGGACAGAGCGTCACGTGTGAGCGGGGCACGAGTGGGGAAAGAGCATACAGTAGCGTTCCCAGCGTATCAATGTATCATAGCACTCCTGCACTTCACGATCAGGCACCAGGGTGTAGTGCCCCCCCCGACCGGTCATCTCCAGGTCGCCCGCGTCGACAGAGACACGGGTGCAGCAGCGGTCGTGGCCCGTTGCCTCCGTGAACTTGTCGCCGTAGACGAGAACGTGCTTGAGGCCCACCCCGCCGTCGGGCATCGTTCGTACTGCCGGCCAGAGCACCGGCTCCGCACAAGCGACCGCAGCGGTGATGTTGTCGTCTCGTCTGTCGTCCGTTGACGTCTTCTCCCGATCACGCGCGTCGCGGACCTTCACCATCACCACGGTTTCGACTTTTTCCGGGCTGTGATCACGAGGTTCGAGGGCGGTGAAGGGGGGGCGCATAGAGAGGGCGCGATCAGTATGGTACGCTTCTCTTCCCACGGCTGACAAACAAACTATTTTCTTCCGGCTCGTTGGGTGCAGGGGGGTGCAAGGTACAACAAAGCGATGGCCAACGAAAACGCAAAATATAAAAATTTAGGTTGGCAAAATAACAGCGCAGGGGACGAGCACAAGAATCGAGGCCACAACCGAACTGCTGCCCCTAACTTCCCTGTTGCGCAAGAACGCGTTTTTGATTATTTTCGTGCTTGCTGATGAAACGGCATCGCTGGCGCTACGAGTATGGCACCCTGCATGAGCACACCGAAAAATACCCCTTTGACCGAAAGCACCAACTCGCAAAAAAATAATAGACAGCCCGTTTTTTCGTCCACTTTAACTGCTGTCTCGTATTCGGGGGTCGCATCTACAGCATATTATACACGATGTGACGCGTTCGCATAAAGAAACAGACTAGGCTGGAGCCTGCGCTTTTCGGACAAGTTTATTCAGCATTTTTGCCGGGCATACTCGACACTGTACTCTCTCATTGGCGCTCGTCCCGCCCTTCGCCGCGTACTACCCAACCAGGTACCGGCTCCGCCGCCTTTCCACACCACTTACATGGACATCAAGCGACGCATGACGAACATCTTCTCCGTGTACAACCTCCTTGCTTGTACAACGTCCGGTCGGTTGTGGCCGTCGACGTACACGCACTTGCCGTGTCGCCGCCACCTGAATCCGAGCTGGGCGATCCAGACGTGCGCTGTGCTGCGGCAAATGCCCCCACCGCCGGCGAACTCCTCCTTAAGGCACACGGTGTTTACCCACCTGACGCGCAGCACCAAAGGGAGGGAGGCAGGGATTGTTTCAGAGAAACAAGAGCCGTAAAAAATACCCGCGCTGTTGCATGTCTTAGAGAGAGAAAACATGCGCAGAGCGTTTCCCGCACCAAAACCAAACCTGCACTCTCCGTTCCTCGCTGCAACAACCTCACCTTTGAAAGTCGGCGACCCGAAAGCGAGGTTGCCCCTTCTTCCGACGGTAAATCCGCTCGTCGACGTATTCCCGGCACTGTTCTCTGATATCCTCGTCGTCGATATAGCAGAAGGGCTGCCGCTTCACGTACTCTCGATGGGGAACAACGAACTTGCCGTCCTTGCAGAAATCCGTCACCCACTTCCGGACGGTCCGGGCGTGGACACCCACGGCCTCCCCGACGGCGCGGCTGTGCGCTAGCTTCTTCACCCCCTCGTTTATCCTGCCAAGGTACAGTCGGCACAGCACAAAGGTAACTACAAACATAGGCGCTCTTGTACAACCAAGCTAAAATGCACATCGACAACGGCAGCGGTCATGACAACTGGGGCAGCAGCATGCGCCTACTGTTGGCATACTTTGCATAGATTGCAAAAGAAAAAGACGCAGGTATACGTCGAGGGGACGGGGGGGGGGGGAACAATGAAGACGTCCTTCTGCAACTAATGTCGAATAAGAAAAGGCTCAAGCTCGGAAAGCATGTTTACCGTGATCTCACATTTTCCCACCAACATGGGGATGGACGGACGGGTGGAGGGTTGATGCTCTCAACAAACCAAGGGGCTCCCCTAAAGACTTGCACATTCTTCGAATTCAATTTGCGAACGGCGAGCATACACTCACTCCATGGTAAGGTACGTCCGGACGGCCCCGATCACCCGACAGACACGAACAGCACGAACTCGCGCCAGCATCGTGTCCGGTTTCTCCACCAGGCTCGTGTAGTCGTTGCCGGCCTGCACAGCGGCATACATACACAAGTGCAATGCGAAAGAAGTCGTTTGATGTGCCGCTTAGACAGAAACATGACAGTCGCTATTCACCCGTGTACACAGCACCAGCACCCAGCAGAGGTCCATAGACAGGTAATGGGCAAAGATGCATATTACTGTGACGTGTGTAGGGTACCCACGCCGTCCGCCGTAAAATACAGCAATCACACACAAACAGACAAACGCACACAAACACGCACGAACAACACACCTGGTCTATTTTGTCCAGCGCCTGGCGGAATATCCTGACAAGCTCCTCCTTGCGCTCCGAGCAATGCTTGCGTGTCCTCCTCGCTTGGCGTGCAAGCTGCTGCTTCGTCCACAACTGTCCTACTAGCCGGACTCTCGCCTTTCGGTGTACACGCTTAGCTTTGGCAGTCTCGCGTTTCAACCTCAACAGCGGGTTCTGGACCTCATCCCGCAGCAGCTTGCGCACTCCCCGCCCGGACCCACTTCCCCCGACGCGGTCAGCGCTGGCGCGTCTTGGGGGAAAATACTCCTTCCTGGACGTTTCCCTCGAGCTCCGTCGAACAGCGGTGGCCGGTTGTCGGGCGGTTTTGGCGGCTGCACTGCAGCCGCCGATAGCTGGTGCTCCGCTTGCTCCTCCAAGTTCAACATCGCCACCGAACCCGCAATCGCCCTGTTCCCGCCTGTTCCCCATCGCTGCTGCTGCACTGCTACCCCGGGGCTCAACGTCGCCGTCGCGCCCGGCGTCGCTGTCTTGGTCGCTGTCTCGGTCGCTGTCGAGCGAACCATCGCTCCGGTCAGACGGGTAGTCGTGTCCGTCGAGAAACCCTCCGCACGAAAAGTACCCATCGTCGCAGTGTTCCTCCACAGCTCCTTGCGCTTCTGCTTGCTCGCCCTCACCGACCCACTCCTGCAATGGTAGATCCACACCATCTTCAACAAGCATGTCGGTTTCGCTGCAGCTATCGCTGTTGCTATCGCGGCCGCCGTCGCTGCCTGGCTCAGCGGTGCACGCAGCAGCAGGCACCGCACTGCTGTCGTCCTCTTCAAGCAGTGGTTCCGCCGCACGTTGCGTCTCCGAACTTTGAGGTAATGACTGCTGTGACTGCTGCTCCGCTCCACGCGTCAGCCAGCCGGCCATATAGCTCGCCATCTGACGTTTCGCAGCCCCTAGCGCAACCTGTCTGCGACGGCTGAGAGTCTGCCGACAAGGTCCCTCCGCACGCCGAGGCGGCGCAACCTCGCGAACCCAAGACAGTGCGGCGCAAGCTGCTGGAGACTCACCGAGAGCAGCAGCGGACCCGAAAGACAGTGTGGCCTGACTTTCACCCGAGGCGGCACCGGCGTCTTCGTCGCACCAGGCTTCGTCGTGGTCGTCGTGTGGTTCGTCAACGACTTCCATCGGAGAAGATGTGCTGTCGTCCAATGGCTCGGGAGCAGCGACAGCTGGTTCATGGCTCTGAAATTTGCCTTTGAACCTGCCTCGCTTTGGTGGTCTGCCACGTTTCTTCTTCGTGTCCATGACTGCTGCGGGTGCTGAGTGCCGCAGTAGGGCGTATGGGCGAGGGCACACCCTCGCACAAGCGCTATGTGTGCGGGCGTGTGTGCGTGCGCGGCAGGAACAAATCGCCGCCCATCGGCAAAACAAAATGCCGAATATCTCGCGAACCAGATTTTTTTCGGGAAATCGGAAGAAATTCCATCTGGGGAATTTCGAGAGGAATCGATTGCCGTGGTCTTTTTGAAGCTCTATGGTTGAATGTTAATGGGAAAAAGTGAAAAAAATGGTCTCTCTAATCCAGTTTTTCGGCGATAACTTCGTCTATTTTTGCTGAAATCGAAATCGGAAAAAAATTCCACCTGGGGAATCGCGAGAGCTGGCCAGGAACGTCCCACATGCCCATCTCCATGAGCAGGGTGATGTGGCTGTCGAAAAAAAGTTGGGGCACTACAAACCCAACGCGAGAAGAGATCGGTTTGAACAGTCCGCCTCAAGGCGTCACTACCAGTACTACTAGACTACTGCTGTGAACAGCTGTTGTTGGCACATGCGACGTGTTCCTGTGAAGGCAGAATATTACAACACACCACATAACGAAGGGTTTCTCCCTGATATCTTTGTCGTTGACCCCGTAGGTAGAGAACAATACGGGGGAGATGTCCTGTGGTATATGTACCTATCAGTGATATTGTGATTAACACCTGCTGGCATCACAGATCGAAAACTTGCAGTGTATAGGCTTAAATACACTCAAAATACGCCCAGTACCCAGCCGGTTTCCCTCCATTCACTGTGAAGACTTTAACACATCCCGTTCGACTGTGGTCTTGTTACCTCGAATGGGTAGTCTTTCTGTGTTTGTATTTTTGTTTTCTAACATGCCAACACGTGATTAGCCAGGTTAAACGTCAGAAGAGAGAGCAGGTCGCACATTGCAACAGATCACAACGTCGATTTGTCTTGGTTAGGGAGAGAAAACAGGGTCGGAGGAAGGCCCCTGTCGACAGGATGATGTAATATAGGTCGAAGTGATTGATGTGGACAATTATTCCCCATGCATGCCGATGTCGAAGACGACTTCGAGGTATTACCTGTAACAGCACGTTGTTAGACGTGGTATCGCTAGGGGCGAAGAAGGAAGGGTTGCGTTGTTTGTAAACAACGGCGATTCATGCACGGGTCACCAGAAGCGCCTCCTTCAAAACGATGAAATAAGTGATGGTGATGCGCGTCTGTGCGAGACCCCCACACAGACTTCGTTCTCAGAACAAGTGGAGCCGGAGCGATGTTTTCAGTCAACTTTGCAGAGTTCAGCCTTTCATTTGCTTCTCTTGGGCTGGCGTCGCGGGAAGTAAAGACGTATGCCACACTTTCGGGAAGCTATTGCAAATCTGTACTTCGTCTTTCTTGTCACGAAAGAGACGTAGAAATAGAGAAAGTCAATTGTCACATTTACATTGTTTATTCCCACGGAAACCCGACTTGTTTCGTGAAGACAACAAAAGCTGTCTAAAAGTTCGGAGGAAATTCGTTGTCCAATACTGCGTGCGGCGTCCTCGTGTCTTCCAAACCTCGCAGGTGTTGCGAGTATCTTCGAGTGAGGATGGCGCGCTTTTTCACAGCCGGCGCGTGGCTGTTGCTCCTTTCCCTCACGGACCACGTTCGTGCCCAAGTCACAACTTGTACAACTGCGAACAATGAGGACGTGGGTGCCTTGAACAGTATCTCGTCGTTATCTACTACATATTGGCGTCGAGCAAAATCTTCGATCGTTAGGTGGAGTATTGGATCAGTACGGACATACGAAGGCACTGGGTAGAGAGAGATCGGAACGGTTTTTAATGTGAAGACAATAACAACAACAACAAGACCACGCGATTCATTCCGACGATAACGTTCTCACCATATCACGTTTTTTTCCTCCTGAAACAAACCCTGTTGTGCTCCGTCAGTGCTTCCCCGCCGCTAGGGATGTTACTGCTGGTTGTGCAACCTCATCAGCGATTGGCGATTGTGCAAGCGATGGACTAGGTGGAGCTCTCTGCTTTTCCAGGGAAACTGCCCCCACCGGAACGGTGAGAGCAGGTCAATGCGCGTGTCCAGGAAACCATAGCTAGGCAGACAGCAAGCAAGGGTCCACCGTCCGAACAGTCGGAATAACTTCCTCGTTGCAGCCTATATATCGCCCTTAATGCGGTTTTGCGTACGTTCATCGTACAATTAGCTCCTTCAGCAGGAACCTTGGGAACCTATTACTTTCCCCCTATGCGTGCTACAGAAAAACTACGACGTGCAGTCCACGTATGGCCTCCATGGTGTGCAGTGATGCACCATTCCCACCGTTCGTTTCGGACGTGGGGGCCATCAAGCGTCGAGAAACGACCTCTACAAAATGCTGCCCGTGTGTCCGATAAACGCGAAGAGTCCTTCCCGCTGTGTTGTACGGTGGACCCCTCACCACTGTGTCGTGAGGGTCCCGAAAAAGGCAATCACGTGGGTTTCTTGTTTACTGTTCCTGAAGACAGCGTTTCCGTTACTAGCTGGCTAGATGAAACACACACAGACGGCCCATGAATCTGCGAAGGTGGCTCCGAGTGTACACATACCTGGAGAGGACTTCGTTGGATGGAACCCGTCTACGCGTTTGCATGGTAGATCAAGGTCTTGAATGCCGCGGCGTAAAATGCGCATCCGGGCATCGATTCCAATACATGAGAGGCGGTGGATCCAAACAAGTGTAATTTAGAGCACCCGAATACCTGATGGTCTAGACTGACATATGTTTGGTAGGTCGACCACTTCTTCTGTCTTCTCGTGTGCTTTGCAGGCCTGTGAAGCAGCCGGCTGTGACTGTTTCATCGGCGTGTGCTTCGAACCAGGGTTATCCGCCACTTGTGGTAAGCAGTTGGTGGCGACAAGAAGAGATGCTCATTTAGAAGGCGACATTGATGATGTATGTGATCAATCCAAGCGCGATCGTCGTCTAGGTGTAATCGAATCTATGCGGGTCAGGATGATACAAAGGAACAGCGCTCTGCGAATGTTACGACAAGGTGTTGGCAAATGTGCTTGTCGGTTTCATCGCCTTCTGCACCCTGCTTGATCTGACGCTGTCCTCACGTCTGCTCCCCTCCCTCCCCGTCTGTGCCCACGTGCGCGGTGTGGACAACTATCCAGAGGCGTCTTTCTCCGGTAAGGATACACATGCAAATGCGTTCAACCTTGACGGTCATACCCACGGCCGAGCCCAGGGTAAATTAGCCAATTATCCGGGATACATCCAAAAGGGATGGCCCTCGGTGGATTTCTCCTCTGTTGTGGTGTCCAATGCCGGTTCAAGTGCTAGGTTATGGGCATTGGAGAGGTCGGAGAATGTCGAGCTACTGTACACGCTTCTGTATGTTGTGGTCACGAGTGCAGAATCGAACAAGTAGGATACGGTGACTGTGTGTTGAAACAAGTGACGCTAAAATACCACTGCCAACGATTGGTCTCAAATGTACCTGCGAAAATTACAGTCTGCCCGCCTGGTGACGCCGTCTGCGGAGACCCCCACATGCAAGGCCTTCGTGGTCAGAGAATCGACTGGTCTGGGGTTGACGGGGGCTGGTACTCCTTGATCAAGGACGACAACATCGATATCAACATCAACGTTCGCCTCACCGCTCCCCTGCCCGACGAGTTCCCCGACCGCCAGCTAATGACCAGCCTGGCTGTTCTGTCAAAGGGGCACTCTGTCGTCATCGAGGTAGAAAACCCTTACACCGTCGTCACGAACGGTTGTCCTGAGGGCGTTTCTCCCTGCCTTGCGAACGGAGGACTGCGCATCATCGTCGACAGCCAGCAAGTGGATGAGCTCCTTCGATTCTCCAGGCACGTACCGGTGGCAGACGGTGCCATGACTGTATCTTCATCCAACCTTCCGGTGGAGTGCCAGCAGTTCGGTGGTGACAGGATATGGGCCCGCATGTACCAGGACATGATCGAAGGCAGACGTGAGCTGCACGGCGATGAAAGTCTCGAAGAATGGATCCTGAAGTACGACCACGGCATGGCTGCTCCCGGCTGGTGCGCCAAGTACATCGCGGAGAACGACCTCGCCGACCTGCAATCCGACCATGCTATCTTCAAAATCCAGACGCCGACTGTTACGGTGCGCCTCAACGCTGGTGTCAACTACCAAGGCAACGGTGAGCTAAACTGGGATGGACGCGTCCTTCCTGACCTCGAGTTCTGGCAGATGGGCGTCGGGATGGACGGGCTGGACGTGGACAACCCGGCGTTGTCCGGTCTCCTCGGTGAAACGGCTCGCCCGGTTTACGACGAGAACGGACAAGTGGTAATGGAAGGGTTCGACGCTTTCCGTGGTACCATTGAGGACTACCGCGTATCCGACGCTTTAGATGTCCACTTTCCCCTCCTAGACGAGAAGGAGGAGGGCCACGAGTAGAATCTAAGAAAGAAAGCAAGAGCATTACCCTTTCCGGTGTCAACCGAAGGACACAGCTGGAAGTAACATACGAGGTAGATCGACCAGCGTATTCGCACGTCAGAACTAACTTCAAATTTTCACCGAGGGTCTTTTTGTAGTTGAGGATGTGGTGGTACGGATCTCTGCGTTTTTCCCTCGTCGAGTGTTCAATACAAGGAATGGGTGTGCAAAGCTCCCATTTGCTGCTTGTCGTGTCAGGTCAGTTGTACGTGTAGGGGAAGAGACTGCACTTCCTTGCTGCTGAAGGTACTGAACTTGTTGGTGAACTCGTGGCTTCTGGGGACAACATGTTTTATTGTTGAGACCTTGGACCAGGAGAACAGGTCAAAAGGTGAAGTGAGCAAGGGTGGGGAGCACCACCGCACCGCAGCACCGCAACCACCACCCGTGTCGCTCGACCAAAGCACAAAAGCAGAGCACAATGATGTCGGAACACAAAGACTCAAGAGACAGGGGCTAACGTACTTCACAACGTACCATGAATCCACTGACTGATGCACTATCCACAAGAAACACACTCGGGGTAATGCACCATCCACGAAGAACATTCCCACAAAACGTTCCTTGCTGTTTTGATATGTGGCTACTCAAGGATCTTCACCGCAGACAGTCCCGCAATGCAAACTGTCCGATCAAGTTGTTATGTCACTCTGTCGACACACACAGCAGCAACTATCACGAACACCTTCCCTTGGGCTATTGTCTAGACCAGATCAAATAAATAACAGAATAACAACAACCGAAATAAAACACATCTCTCTAGACTAGACTACTTCTCAGAAATCAAACGTAAGAGTTAAATTACGATGAACTTCAAAACGATCACTCGGCAGAGCCTTCGTCAGAATGTCCGCATGCTGTCCTCCGCCAGAGACATGTCTTATTTCCAACACTCCCTCCTCTGTCAAATTTCTGGGAAAGTGGTGTCTCACGTCAATGTGCTTACTGTTACACGAACTGAGTGAATTCTCAGCAAGTGCATTCACATCCTCGTTGTCCTCTCGTACCTGAACCTTATCGATTCTATCACTAGGCCTCAAGAACTCCAGCATTCCGTTGACAGAGCCTCTATTACACCGTCACCCATCGCAACATACTCTGCTTCAGTTGTTGAAAATGTGACACATTTGTGCGTCCTAGAAATCCAAGCAACAAGACAGTCAGCTCCAAGAACTAATGCTCCCGAAACTGATCTACGGTCAGTGGCCTTACTGGCGAAGTCTGCGTCTACGTACCCCAACGTGCCCACGTCTACCGTAGTGTCCTGCTTGTACTTCAATATTTAATGTGCCGTATCCAGAAGATGTTCAGAATCTTCTGGGCCGCCTCCCAGTGGCTTTTCTTTGCCTCGAGAGAGTGCCTCGCCACCGCCCGCACAGCATTTGAGATGTCGGTCCTCGTCTCGTGGCGATCCACATCAGGCTCCCCACCACCTCTCGGAACGGCGCATCCCCTGCCTCCTCCTCCTCCATCACGGGCCTGTAAACACTAGCAGGGGGAGCAGGGTCGATCTGGTGCGACAAATATTTATTTAATCTCTCGAGAACACTCCTGACGCGACGCTCTTGAGACATCACAATTTCTTGCCAGCCTCGCGGTCGCGACTAAATGCGCAACCATGAAAGAACTTGACCTCGCCAAAATTCTTCGTGTGAAAAGAGTCACCTAGCGCTTGCACAACTATCTTGGCAAGGCTCTCAATTCCTCCATACAGCAAGTCATCCACATGAATCGCGATCATACCCATCACCTCGTTTCTCATCATGAAACGCAGAACACAGGGGTCAGATAGAGATTGTTCGACACTAATCCTCTTCAGGTCCGACACAAAATCTCTTGAGAAATGTTCTACATGCCTGCCTCAGTCCATCCAAACTCTTGTCTAAGGGGAATGATGATCAGGCCGAAAAAATACGTAACTTTTTTTACCGAATGGTAACTTTTTTCACGGAACCGTAACTAGGGTTTCCGGTGATTCTTATCGGCAGAAGGCGCGAAGGCGCATTTTTTTTCAAAATTTAAGGAAAGCGCAAAGGCTCGACGTACACACACCGGTCCCGACCAGGCGAGAGACCCGAGGACTCCCACAACAGACGTGATAAACCCAAACCAAGAACAACAACGCCACTGCTATAAAAACCGCACTCGCCGATATTGAGTCACTGCTGGGAAAGGTTGGCGGATCGGAAAAGTCAGAGTGGTCCAAAAAAAAAGAGGAACACGCTTGCGAGACTGCTGAACACGACAGCAAAGCTTCTGGCCTCGCCCTCCACAAGGAAAAGACCGAGTCCCACGCCGAATTCTCGAAGAAAAATATGGAGGAGGAGGAAGAAAAAGAAAAGGGTTATCAGACGAGAGTTAGATTCCTGCGCAAAATGTTGGCCGGCATCGACAAGGAAAGGTTTGGCGACGAATAACACCCATATGCACTCCCGGAAAAGTGTTACCGTGCAATCGTCGAATTTTATGCATGCATGACGGGGGGGGGGGCGGGGGTTAGTTTGATTTTTATCGTTGGGCATGGTTGAGTCAACGTCTTCGTTTCGTCGCTGCATTGAGGATACGTGCGCCTCCGCAGAGACGTGTGGGTTGTTTGGTTGGTAACAACACTTTTAGAGGATGCCTTGCGGCAACAAAGGAGTATCAACGAAAAAATACGGTGGAGGAACGCCGAGACCGTTGTGGTTCACGGGCAAGTTGCTGTGCCTGTATTCAACGAACACGAGGGCGCGTTTTTTGTTTTTCTCGTCCTGCTGCAGGGCTTGCTTGCTGCAGGGTCGTAGCCTTCTATTTTTTTTGGGCCAGGGGGAGGTTTCATTTTTATAGTTGGGCATGGTTGAGTCGACGTCTTTGTCTTTTCGAAGCATCATTTTTTCAGGATACTACGTGCGCCTCCGCAGAGACGTGTAGGTTGTTTGGTTGGCAACAAAACTTTGAGAGGATGCCTTGCGGAAACAAACGAGTATCAAGGATAACATGGTTGAAGAACGCCGAAGACATTGCTGTCTTGCGGGTAACCTGCCGTGCCGGCAATCTGCGGACATGCATATCGTTTGGCGTTTTCCTATTTGCAAGACTTGTTCTTGCAACCCAATACTACGTTGGGTGTTGACGGCAACTCTGAGGCACGCTTGGGTTCCGCAAATTTGGACCCGTGCAATTTTTCCCGTCTCCGCGCATGCTCACTTGAAGCGCAGGAATGTGTTCGCGATGGGATTCGACAAGACCCCAATTTTTAGCGTGTGTGTGGGTCTCCATCAGGTCTGCAACCTGGAGCAATGTTTCACCCACGCGACGAATATTGAATGCAGGGATGCAGAGACATCATGAAAAGTTGTATCAACGACAACAACGTTTTCGGTTCACACGCTCCTAATTAGGAAAAAAAAAAAGTCGAACATGCCCACACTTTTAATGCCCTAGGTTAAACAAGCACCCTCCGAGCCCGCTTTCATCCGCACACGATGCATGTTAACCATAAAGTGTTGCCGGCATGAACAAACACATTACGAACCAAGTGTACCCGGACACATCTGGTCAGAACGCTCCACACCGACACCCACAAAACATGTCAGCGAGAATCAACATGTCACACATCACCCCCCCCACCTTTCCCCGGGATGCGCCGACACCCTAGCACTTAACACCCAAAACACGTTGTTCCAGCGCCTTCCGCCCTCTACATGAGGTACCTCCCTCCCGCACCCTTCCCTCCCGCGCCGCTATCCTTCCTTTCACGCGTCTCGTTATCCGGTGGAAACTAGCCTACTTCTGCCTCCATCCGCTCATCATGTAGCCCCTAACCCCCACCCCCCCTTTTTGTGTACCCACCACGGCCAGCATCGCATCCCCGCGCCCCCCCCCC
>CACKRE030001040.1:13355-27862 GCA_902602495.3 Ectocarpus sp. CCAP 1310/34
TATATTTTGTTTTCTTGTATTTTATCGCTCTGCTGACCCTTGGGGTCCATTTTATTTTGGTATACCTTTTCTAGGTACGTTAGCCTGTGACCACGGAAATTGGCCGAGTCAAGTGATGGATTAGTACGGAGAGATGGAGACAGAAGGAGGTACTGGATAGAGAGACCGGGATGGTTTTTAATGTGAAGACAACAACAACAACAACATACCGTATATGACACAAGATAACAGACCCCCTGGACCGATTTTCAAAGCTCCATTACTCCACGACAAAGACAATGAATAAACAAAACAATACATTTTCAAAAAGCTCTTGACAATACGGTTTCAACACCGCCATTTTGGCGGAGTGACTGTTCCGTTAGTTGAGAAATCGAGCTTCAAAAATCGGTCAAAAGGGGTGTATTATCTTGCGTCATATACGGTAGACGTTCTTCCTCCTTTGGTACATATTGTATTCTGCGTATCCCCCCGCCCAATCCGGCCTCTCGTGCAGGTCTCACCCACCCACCCACCTCTTGCACTTCACCTCCCTCCGTGATCTCTCTGCTTTCCGTCCAGCCTAAAATCATGACGGTCACACCCTGCGACACACCTGAGGCGCTGTCGACTGCCCTGGCCGGTGCTGGATCCAAGCTGGTGAGATAAATGTAGTCACCGCTGCCAGCAGGCTATTTTTGCGTCTCCAAATCATTTAGAGTCGGATGAGGGACGCGACACACCGAAGGCTCCTTTCCCCACCGCTTTGCAGGACATCCCGTACCCACACCGCTGGTATCCCGGGGATGGTTTCGATGTTACAGACACAGCGGGCTTGTTGTGGGTATGTGGGCGATGCGTAGACTGTATATCGATTGGAGCTTCTTTCTCCTGCTGCTTGTCGTCATCATCATCTCATCATGGACGCGTGGTCTGCCCTACCTTTGTTCTTGTTTTTTGGGTTGAAGTCTTTCCCGTTCGTTGTCGTTTCGCCGATTTCTGTGCAGCCTCGAACAGCCCGTGTTAGCTTCAAAGCCCGTTTCGTTCGAACCTCCACGACACTTGTCGCGTCCCCCGCGGTTCGCAAATCGCACTGCACAGCTCTCAAGTAAAGAGAGCGAGGGAGAGAGAGAGAGAGAGAACCCTGGTAAATAGTTGTGTCCCTGGCGAAAAAGTACGGGTACTTCACTGATTGGATTACGGAGAGATTGGGCTCACGGTATCGGCTGAATACCGCTGATCTCCCGCGATCCCACCCTCCCCATCCAAGAGCCATCCAAAGCAACCAGGTTGTCACTGCTGTCTCTCAAAAAGAGGTCGAGATGAAGCAAATGGAAGTATTCGTTTTATCGTACAGGGTTGCCTTGTATCAATTCAATGTTGCTTGAAAATGATAGTACAGCAGTACTGCCATATGCATCATGCCTGTAGACGGCATTTCCGACCATATCGACACGACGAAAGTCGCCACAATAACTCGGCAATCCCCCCACAGAAGAAGCACGTGCGTGGCCTTCGTACTCTTGTGTGCCGTGCTTGCTGGCAGAGAGTTACGTGATTTTCAACGGTCAAACGGTGGAAGGGATTGTTTACCCCGATTCCCCCATGCGTGGGTGTGCCCTTCCGTTATTTGGTCACTAGTCTACTGCTGTAATTCGGTTGTTGTTGCTGATGGATCTCGACGTTTTATCCCACTACCGTTCGGCGGTTGCAACTCTCCTTGTGAGACGTGATTTTTTTATGCACTTGTAGGATTTTTTCCTCTCGTTCTTTTTTCGGCCACCTTCGCCGCGAGCCTTTCATCTGTACCATTGACTTCAACATCCTATCGAGCTCCACCCGGAGGTAAGTGTAGTCAAGTCAACCCCCATGCAGACAACTTTTGCGAATGTGACGACTCGCCTCTCTCATTGGAGGACCAGCTCGTATTTTGTCCTCTCATGTCTTGCCCATTCAGGGCGGGTTTCCCGGCGTGTGGCTTGTGCTTGTTCTGCGTGTCGCACGCGCACCTGTGTACCTCTAGGTTATTTATTTGAGTTTTTTTTTTCGTGCTCGCTCATGAATCTTTCTGAAAGGTGGTGGTTGACTTCCACGCCACCTGGTGCGGCCCTTGCAAGCGGATCGCTCCCTTCCTGGCTAAGCTGTCGGAGACTCTGACCGACGTCGTCTTCCTCAAGGTATGTTGTGTACTGTTACCACCATGTGCGATGTTTTCCTGTGCGCGGGTGCCCCTCCCACCCGGGACTCTTGTCATTAGACTTGGCGAGGAGTTTTATCAGAGGGTACGGGGTGGTGTTGGGGGTCAGGGATAGGAACCCTCTCTCAAGTTCATAGAAAGAAAGAACACTTTCGTGAAATTGAGAATAAATCATGACGATGGGAGAGTGAGGCTCAGTAGTGGAATATATATAACTTACGTTGAGCTCGTTTTGAATTCTGGTGAACGAAACTTCAACTTTTTTCTCCGGGAAACGAGCATATTTATGGAAGACGTTCTAGGTGTGTTTGGATTATATGTACGCGAAAAAATTGTATCTCCCGGAAAACTACCACATTCTCGTTTTTTTGTGCCAAGTGATGAACAAATTTTTATAGCTCGCATGCCCTATTATCTATCCATTCCGAACGAACCGTTCCTTCGCCCCGTCGTGGAGTGATGGCGGCGGCGTCGGTGTGGAAAGCCCGACGATGCGACAACGAGAGAGACTTGGGTCATTAAGTGAGCTTGCTGAAAGATGAATAATTGATACGAACATTCTCACGAAGGCGGTCCACTCTTGTTAAGGGCGTGTGTGTGCTGCTTTTCTATCTCTTTTTTTTTTCGATACACGGCGGGGCGGCCTGAACGACGACCTGCTTGACAGGCAGAAAAAAAGGCACGAAAGAAGAGCAGCAGCAACAACCGAACCCAACACCCCCGACCAAGAAATGGTGGACGTGGATTAACCGCGAACAAAATAACAACCCTATCCAACACACCCAACCCTAACCCTGAGAAGGTGGACGTGGATGAGAACAGCGACGCGTCGGAGAAGTACGGCATCGAGGCCATGCCCACCTTCAAGTTCATCAAGAACGGGGAGGTGGTGGAGACGGTCACCGGTGCCGACGAGGCTAGCATCGAAGCCACCGCCCGGCAGTTCAAGTAGATAAATGCCTGTATGAAAAGCAATGACCATGTGTACACCGAGAGAGGAGCAGGAACCGCGTTGGTGCATAGATGAGAAAGAGAATGGGGCCTGGCCCGTTCACGCGCGTTTTGTGTTGTGATGAGACAAGGCTGGGGAGTTGTAGGGTTAGCGGCGGCCCGGCACGTCAAGGACAAGACGTACTGACGTTGTACAAAGAGCGGTATTGTATTCATGTAGGAGGGTTTGTGACAGCAGTCAGTCGCGGAAAGGATGCACGTACGTGAATGAATTCATGTTGGAGACGGGGCAGCTTGTAGCTTGGGGTGCGTGGTTTCCGTTTTCCTTGGGCTTGCACGCATGGTGGCTTCAACGTGGTCAGCTAGACAACATGCGTTTCAATTGCTGAACGCTTTTCCACCAAAGATTTTTGCGTGTGCGTTTTCGTAGGAGGACTACGAAATTCGTTGGTGGAGTTGGTTATGTTGTATCGCATCTGCAACCGTAGTGCTGTGTAGGTGACGCGCTGGTAGACGATGGACGTCAATTGTGTTCAGCTCTTGAGACGAAAGACGCGTCATTGCTGCGGCGGTTGCGTGGGAGGGGAACGGTGGAAGGAAGGAGGAGCAAGCTCTTGAGTTGTGTGTGCACGCGGCTCGGCTAGAATGGCTTCAGAAGCGACAGGCGCTAGAACTCTCGCTAACGTGGCCTTGATATCATGGAACAAGCCGTGTAAACATGAACATATCGTAGCAACGGGGAGAGGTTTTGGGGGGGGGGCATGTACTCATGTCAAGGGTTGGGGGGGGGCGGGGTAATCGAAGAGAAACAACTGCTCGCAAAAGTTTGTTGTCGGTTTCGGTTCCGTAAGCGTCTTCCTGGCTTGGCTCGACGTTTGGGGCTGATCGATGATGGTATTGTAGTGTGGCGAGGACCTTTCCTTCAGATGTCTGCTCAAGTAGTGCACGAAAAACACATGGTGAAATGGGCTGGGGACGCCACTCGGATGTGTTTGTTTCAATCACCAGGAGAGGGCGGCTGAAGGGTCGGGGGGTGGGAGGGGGTGCAGAGTATATCGAGGAGCGTGGCGACGGGCGGTAGATCTCCAATCATGCGATGTCATCAAGCGCTTCCATCACACGTACGTCCGTGCGTGGTGCTGTTTTCCAGTCGTTTCCACCCGTGGCGATTGAATCACGGTGTTCTTGCTGGGGGTCAGGGGTGGGTACACGGCAGTGTTAGTATCTTCCTTTTGTGCTCATAGCCGCTCCTCGTGTATGCGGAAGAGGGACGACGGCAATGCTGTTTTCCAGAACGCCTTAACAAATACAAAAGCAAGGCAGATGTGTACCTACAAATCGATCACCGCCAACCCTAGTAACCACACCCCCCCATGCTGGAGTATAAGCGTGTTCGTTGCACCACTCGCTTCTTCCTCGGTACAACCGACGCTGGCTACAAGTGTTTTGTACTAAGACGGGAGCAAAACCCATCTCGCCGTGTAGATTCACGCCCTGAACAAATATCAAATGTAAATACAACCATTTGAGTGTAATCAGCTATTTCGGGTATTTGCCTGTCAACAAACAAATATTTGCGCAGCTTTTCAAGACAGCAGTTGTTCGGAACCAAATAGTTGCGCAGCTTTTCAAGACAGCAGTTGACAGGAACCAAATATTTGCGCAGCTTTTTAATACAGTAGTAGTTGGCTGGAACCAAATATTTGCGCAGCTTTTCAAAACAGTAGTTGATTGGAGCCAAATATTTGCTCAGCTTTTTGAAACAGCAGTAGTTGACTGCAATCAAATGTTTTCTCAACATTTCTGGAAAGTAGTTGCCGATACTAGGTGGTCACGAAACGACCGTGGTCTCTGGTCACGAGAGGATTAGAGTAAGCGAAAGGTTGAATGACGAAGTAAGGGAAATCCGCGTATTGTGATAAGCGGCAGAAATAAACCTTTGGCCAATCAGAAAGCAGGAAGCGGACGAGCGTGTTGGTTTCTGTTTTCAGTCTACTCGCGTCGCCGTGTTTACCGGGGGCGAGCGAGAACACGTGTGCGTGTGGTGGCCAAGGGTTGTTTTCTGCCGTGACGTTTCTTGAGAGCACGTGACGTTTCGTGGCGTGACGTATTGGACTGGAGAAGTTTCGCGTCTACGTTTCCCCTGTTTTCGGGGCGACATGGATTCGAATCCAAATCTCGGAAAAGGGCCTGCCGACAGGATCCGTACGTCGGTGGATGCCTCGATCGCCGACGGCGGCGGCAGCAGCGGTGGTGGCGGTGTCCCTCCCTCCGCCACTGTGGCGGGCGCGGCTGCCGCAATGGCATTGGCAGCCCAGCAGAACCCGCCGCCACAGCAACAGCAGCCGCCGCAGCAGCAGCCGCAACAGCAGCAGCAGGAGCAGCAGCAGACGCAGCAACTTCAACGTCAGCAGCAAGAAGCGGCAGCTGGGGCCGCAGCCGCGGCGGAGTCGGCGGTCGGCGGGTATGAGGCACGGCTGGCCGACGGCATGGCTGGTTTATCCGTGGAGGGGCTCGGTGGGTCGTCTGCGGTGGCCGGGGGCAACAACCTGGGTGCCGGTGCGGCGTCGGGGGCGCCGGGTGCGTTGCAGCTTGTGATGTTCAGCAAGATAACGAGAATCTCGTTGCGAAAGTATCGGCTTTGGAGCAATTCCTGCAGCAGTTGCTAAACAACCAAGGTAGGGGCGCGGGTTCGCACGTGGTCGGCCCGCATGCTGCTGATGGCGCGGGAGCCGCGGTGGCGGTCGGTGCGGGTCTTGGTGCAGCTGCTGCTCCTGGGTCGGACGCTGATCGCCAGCGTCGCTTCGCAAAAGCGGAATTCGAGAGTACCGCTTCTGCTTGGCGTGCGGGACGTTTGATGTGGGCGCTGCGTGGTAAGCGGGGAATTGACGTTCCCAACAAAGAGACCCTGCAAACGATGATGGGGGGGACCGTTACCGGCACCGACAAGACCTTGCAGCAGCTTCGGACCATGTCCGGACTGAACGTCCTCGACTTCTTTCCCGTTGGCAATTCTGGTGAGCTGTCAGTCCCGGACCACTTCGATTTGACCTGTGCTGCGATCGTTAACGTGTTGAAATTTGGTCTCTCTGCCACCTCCGCGGACAACGCTGCAGCTCTGGCGCGCTTGCTGCCCATGGAGCAGGCCATGCTTTCGGCGCGGGGTACGCTGCGCATGCAAGCCCTCCGTCATATGGGCGATTTTCAGGGGAGGGGGTCGCGGGGGACCTTCGCCGACCTCCCCAACGACGATTTTCGGGAATGGGCAAATGCGGTAATGTTGTGGATGTTACCGATGCAGAATTTGCCGGTGCCGCCGGAGTCTTTCGAGCGCTTTGGCCCCCCGCCGGTTCCTCGGTTCGATGGCATCAACGGCTTCTCCATGTCCGGGAGCATTGCGCTACGGATGTTCGGGACTGTGGGTGGTGGAGGGTCTTCTGGATCGAGTGGGGGTAAGAGACGGCGGGGGGACTCCCGCTCCGCGGGTGGGGACTCCAAACGCCGGTCGAAAGTGTGTTTCGAATATCGCGACTCCCAAACATGCAGGTGGGGCGACTCCTGCGTGTTCCGCCATGCGACTGGGGGCGGCAAGGGTGGCGGCGGCGGTGGGGGTCGCGCTTCGGGTGGAGGGGGAGCCTCGGGCGCCGCGACCGATGGCGGAAGCGGCTCCTCGGCGTTGGTCGTTCGCCGGGGAGATGGCAGCAACTGAGGACACGGGCTCTGCCTTTCGGCGGGGCCAACTCCACAGTCGTGTGGGAGCGTAGATCAGACAGCGGGGCCGGGTTCCAGAGCGCTTGGGGCCGCCGCGTTGGCGGCGGCGGGCGTGGGTGTCGGTCGAGGGGCGTGTGTGCCCGGGGCTGTCTCTTCGTTGCGACCAGGTGATGTCTCGTTTAGGTCGATAGCGGGTTCGCGTGAACTTTGCGAATGGCGATCTCGTGTGTCTGCTTTGGCAGCGGTGTGTCCACCCTCCGATATGGGTGTGGGTCTTAGTGAGGTGGCTTCCGCTGGTTCCGCCTTGCTTAGACAGTGTGGGGGGCGCATTGAAGTGCTCGTGGCGGCCGGTGGTGCCGGCTTCTTTGCGCCCCATGTCAATGTTGCGTCGGTTCGTGAATTTTTTGGGGTCTCGAAACGTTTTCCGCAAATTGACAACCTCCTCCGCGTGTTGTGTCCTGGCGCGCCGGTCGATGTCGCGCCGGGGGGGTGTCTAGACGCCGAATTAAAATACGGCAACCATTCCAGCATTTTACCATACACTCCGCAAATCATTGACAAGATCGTAAGATCGAAAGCATCGAGAAAAGGGAGGGTATTCAGGGCAGGGGGGGTATTAAGGGCAACTTTTTTCAACTGGGCATACCTCGGCGCACACTCGGCCGGCCCCCCCTTTTTTATTGTTTTGAATTTTGTTCAGCTTTCCGTTAGCTTTCGTTTGAGCACTTCAGCGTCGCGATCGGGTCTCGCAGCCACGAGATACAGCAACCCGCCCACCAGCGCTCTTGATGTGGGGCATCTTAGCCCTTGTCGGGCTCCTGCTGCTAAGCATGGGTCGGCAGAGAGTGGACCCCGTAGCCGCTGAAAAGGCGTGTGAAGCGGTACGCAGCGGTCGCATGTCACAGAACGCCGCTGCAGCTGCCTNCAAGCATAGGTCGGCAGAGAGTGGACCCCGTAGCCGCTGAAAAGGCGTGTGAAGCGGTACGCAGCGGTCGCATGTCACAGAACGCCGCTGCAGCTGCCTTTGGGTTGGGTAGAAGCTCCCTCCAGCGGCGTCTGGATGGTAATTGCGCCATGGACGCGAGGGTTGGCCCCGGGACTGTCATGACCAAAGCAGAGGAGGACGCGGTGAAATATCTCCTGTTGTACGCTGGCAGAAACTTCATTCCTCTCACCACCGCAGACCTCACGGAACGCGTGAGCCGGCTCTGCAACGACGGTCGGCCGATCCCGTGGAACAGTGACAAGGGCCCGGGGAAGGACTGGCTCAAGGGCTTCCTCGGAAGGCACGAGGGCATCAGCCATCGACTCGCCCGCATCTACGAGTCTAACCGGGTGACCTCGTCAGAGGATGAGCGTCTGCACAAGTTCTACGGTTTTTGGGCGGAGTTTCTCGGCGAGCACAGGCCTGCGGCCGACCACATTTGGAACACGGACGAGTCAGGTGAGCATAGAGTAGTCTAGACTACTGGTGTGGTGTCAGCAGCAGCTGCTGTGTGGCGGTTGGCAGGCTTGTTTCTACGTTTTCAGCAAAAGTGCACAAATGTGAAAATTACGCGGAGTTCTGATGCTGCTGAAAATTGGAGTTCCCTCGTTCCCCCGCATGCACATGCTGCGTGCAGAGGACCACTGCTGGATGAACGCGCATATTGCTGTTGTGTACGCTGGGTGCTGCTCGGGGTCCTTGATTATGTCGGCAGTAAATACACACGCTGTTTGAAAGGAATTTTCGCATGGTGCTACACATGTTCTTACGCAGCACAGACGCGAAATTGACGTGTGAAAGTTGAAGCTGTTTGTGATGCCGCTGCGTTGTGCATCTTGCTCACCTCCTCGACTAGTCTACTGCTGTCACTCTGATCCAGATGTCTTTTCGCCCTTGGCCCAAAGGCTAGATTATACTCTACACTTCTGTTATTGTGAAGCAGCTCTGCAGCAGGTGGGGAACATTTCACATGTGAGGACATTCCACCCTGTGCGTCTGCCCTACCCGTTCCCCCGCGCCCCCAACCCACGGTAGGCTGGACGTTGGTGGTGCGTGTGAGCGCTGTTTTGCCTCTACTTACTCTCCATCCGCTTTGATTTCCCCCACGCGCGCCTTTCCACCACAAATTATCATTGTAGGTGGCACCATTCAAGGTGCCCAGGGACAGCGGGTCTATGCGGAACGGGGGCAGCCGGTGGTCCCGCAGATGCGTTCCACTTCGCGGAGAACTGCACGATCGTAACTACCATCAACGCCGCCGGCGCCGTGTTGGCCCCTACCATTATCTTCAAAGGGCAGCGTTTCAACGAAGATTGGATCGTGGATCAGGACGGCCCGCCGGGTGCGACGTACACCTGCACGGAGTCGTCCTTCATGTGTGGTGACGTGTTCATCAAGTACATCATGGACTTCCACGAGCAGCTGCGCAAGCGCAACTTGCTCGATGGAAAACCCCATGTGCTCGTGCTGGATGGGCACGCGTCGCACGTGAGCTTGGAAGTCGTGGAGTTGGCCAGGTCCCTCAACATCCACCTCGTCCAGCTGCCCTCCCACATGTCCCACATCACCCAGCCCCTGGACGTCGCTGGCTTCGGGTGCTTCAAGAAGGAGCTGACCAAGGCGATCCAGGCCTTCCCGGCGACACACGGAGGGGCGTTGCCGCGGAAGCGGGACATGGCCTCCGTGATCGGGCAAGCGTGGAGCACGAGCTTTACGCCGGACATCAACAAAGCTTCCTTCGCCGGGGCGGGCCTTTGGCCGGTGGACAAGGAACGGGCACTCAGTCGGCTGCTGAAACCCAAGAGGAAGGAGAGGGAAACCGACCGCCCTCCCCTGCAAGACGTCCCCATCGCCGTGAGCAACGATCGGCTGGAGGAATTGCTGGGCGAACGCGCCGTCCGCAAGCTCCTGGGGGAAGGCCACACCCTCACGGGACTCCGCGTGAGCACGGTGTTTCTCGGCGACTACCTGCCCAGCAAGCGATCCAAGAAGCCGCCAACCCGGGCGAACTTGGGCATTCCAGAGGGAGGACTTCTCACTTGTGACGGGTGGTTGGCGGAGATGAAGAAGAAACAAAACGAAGCCGAGGCTGCCGAGGCCGCCAAGGCGGCAAAGGCCGCGGCGAGGCAAACGGCACGGGACGCGAAGGCGGCGGCGGCGGCGACGGCGGCGGCGAGGAACGGCGGGCGGGGACGGGGGCAAGGGCAGGGCAGAGGGCGGGGCCAGGGAAGGGGGCGGGGGGGCGGGCGAGAAGAGGAGAGTAGGAGGGACGAGCGAACCGAGAGAGGGAGGGAGGAAGGGGGGGGGCGAGGTGTTGGTGTTGTTCAAGGGGGGCGAGGGGGGCGTGGGCGGGGCGCGCGGGTGGGCGGGCGCACTGTTGGTGGCCGCGGCGAGGGCACGGGGGGGCATGGGCGGGGAGGTGGTCCTAGCCGCGGTGGGAGAGGGGCGGAAGGAGCGGGAGGGGCGGGAGGGGCGGGAGGGTCAGGAATCACCGGGGGTCAGCCGCCGGCGGCGTCCGTATCGCGATCGGGACGAACCCGCACGCCGACACCTGTAGTGGATGTCTAGGTTTCTTCGGGGAGGTGGGGGTTGTATTGTTGTGCAGAGAACCACATGGTATCGGGCTAAAGTTAGCTCTGAATGGCTTGAAATTTGTGTGTGGAACTGATTTCGAACTGTTGAGTGTTCAGTACGGGTCACGAGGGTGCTTCAGGTAACGTGGTTGTCAAACAGCACGTCGAGGGGGAGGCGGGAATGGCTGGCGGACAACTTGTGGACAAACCCGGGGATGCTGTACTTTTGTCCCCTGGGCTATGTTTTGTTTTTTTTTGTCATCCAACGTGTTTTCTGCAACCTTCAGTACGTTCCTCTGAAACGGCGTCACGCGGGGGGTTAACATGGGTGTAAATAGTTGCTTCAACATGTGGCACGGTTTTGGCGGAATTTGCTGCCGTACAAGCCAAAAAGGGGGCAAAAGTGCCCATGTTTAGACAGGCATATCACCATCCATAGGCATCCGTTTAACTTTTTTTTTTTGTGACTCAGAACAGGATGCGTACTAGTCGTTAGTTCATCAAATTCAACGGTTGAGCTGGTTCAAGGCAACACAACCCGCACTAACCCCAAAAATGGGTATTTTTCGCCCCGCAGAATTGAGCCGAAAAACCGGGGATATGGGCATTGTGTCCCCGGTTGTGAGCCGTTTTTTTTTTTTTTTATCGAACGCCCATCATACTAAGATTATGTGTGCCAAATTTGACGTCATCGTACGCTTCAGAACCTTTGCAAATCGACCATCACCGGAACCTGCCCTTCATACCCGCGCGGTCGTTCTCCGCGCATTTTTATCTGGAAAATCAGGTATACTTTGAGGGGTATATCTCATCGCCATCTCAACTTTTTTCCAAATTTCTTTTTTATGTTGTAGGCTATGATAGAAGCTATCATCCGACACCTCAACCTCTTCATAACTCATCGTGACACCAGAGAACGAGCTGCCGAGGTGGGGGGTGCCTTAGGTTGCCCTTAATACCCTCCCTTATTACTCTACCGGGATGATGGTCGGTTGGTCTATTGCATTTTATTCTTCTTCGTTCTGGGTGGCTTCAACTCGCGTGAACGATGATGATGGACGTGATGTAATATAAATACAGTCGAGGGCCCGCTATAGTGCGGGTGCCCGCTAAAGTGCGGGTGAAATCGCTTGGCACAACTTGGACCCTCTATAGTGCGGGTTCTGACGTCACTCGGCCCTGAGTGCGGCGAAACCACATAAATTCAACACACACACTAGGCCTTTCTTTGCTCCATCGCCCGCGGCCGAAAGAGCCGATTTCTGAAAACTTCGGCCGGAAAACGGCCAAGACAAACACGGCCGATTTTTTAAACAAAGCGGCCGATTTTGGCCAGGGCTCAGCCGAATTAAGATTAAGATTGCCTGTAGCAGATTTTCAATCGGCTACATACGGCCGATTTCTAATCGGCTGCTAGGGCAGAGTTCCGATTTCAACCGGCCGAATATCGAAAATCGGTTGCCCCCAAAGTGAAAGTTTTCTGAGGTACATCTGCAATTGTCGGAAGGCAATATATATATATATATATATGTTGGTTCGGGGATACCTACCGTGTACGGTCGCCCCGGTGGTCTACCTAGGGGTATCGTCGTAATTCACCAGTCGCAGAGGTCGTGAGTTCGAATCCCCATGGAGTGAAAAATTTACGAAATTGGCGGGTGAAAGCGAAGTATGGCTTAAAAAGCTCTCGTCGTGAGTACCAAATTTCGACGGTGGCACCGTTGACGAGGGAAAGAGGCGGCTGGACCCTTCTCGCTATAAAAATAAAATTCAGCACGCACCGCAAGAGGAAGGTGGGGCATGAAAAGAAATAAATAGAAGAAAAAAAAGCGCTGGTGTTTACCCCCTCCTGTGTGACCCTGGATGGTTGTAGTCAACAGTTGCACGAAAAATTGCACTAAATAGTGTAGTACTCTACATACATGAGCTGAAGAGTGTAGTACACGTCTCACCACGAATAATGGGGGAGCTGTCGCCATAGGACATAGTAGGACGAAAACACACAACACACACCATAATATCCTTTGCACCCTTTCCGACGTTATTTTTAACATAGGGGTATATAGATTATCAGGCCGAAAAAATACGTGTTCGGTTACGAAACCGTACTTCTTGAAATATATGGAGGCGTTCCTTTACGTTTCCGTGAAAAGAGCAGAGCGAAGCGTATTTTTTCTGGGCTTGCTCCTGTTAACTGTTCGGTGAAAAATTTCCCGCTTTTTTCGAGGACCGGAGCAGACACCGGTCACGCGTGCTGTCTTCATCACACCACACCTAGACAGCACCACCAACACCCCAAACCGCTTCCCGAGGCAACCCCACTACCATGGCTGAACGCCGGAAGCGCCAGCATCCCCAGGGGCCCGCAGCGCAACGCCGGGAGAGCGCCGTGGAGGAGCTATCGATGAGGACGGTGCAGCCCAGAAAAACACACGAGATCTCTCACAGTCCTGGGTCTTCTGTAGGCCGTAGGAGTGGTGGCGGGCGTGGTGGCAGCAGGAGAAGCTCATCGTGCCCACTGCCCTCAGTAACGGGAGCCCATCTATGAGCCCAAGCGGCTTCCGTATGCCCAACACGAGGCGGACCTCGATAAACGGCAAGGCTGGCGGCGGTCGTACCGCATGGAGAAGGCCAGCTTCCACAAGCTTGTCGAGCTACTCCGCCCTTCGCTGGCAGTCAACACCTTCTTCGGCGGTGAGAGTTAATGTGTAAATGCAGCCGCCCACGGCAGGTATGCGTAAGGCTTCCTCTCATGTATACGTAGAGAACAACGGGGAAGAGCAAGTCTAAAAGCCAGGAGAAACACTACTGCTGTAGACTGCCTTGCTGTTTGTTTGCTATCTTTAAAAAAAAAAAACTCCCTAATGGAAACATGCAGCCAGGGTATGCATACACGCAGCAGCACTCATTCTACAGCAGTAGGTACAGCAGTGTCTGCACATGCATACAGCAGCAGTCGTTGTATGGGAACGACAGGAAGATACTATGGTGGCGCTGAAATAAGTTCAGCAGTATGAATAGAGCGTGCAACACACGCCGGCGCCACTATACATTAGACATGCCTCGTCGGGAGCCTACACAGGTTGTCGTATCCCGCAATGATAGCATACAAGAGTCGACACGTGCTCCTCATTTGCATATGCGAGGTTAGTTGTGTGTTCCGTGAAGAACACAGAGCCGTCTCACAACCCTAGTCGGGAGGTGTATTGGGCCGGTACTCTGGCGAGTTTAACGATGACATGCGTCCTTTGACGCTGGCGATTGCAAACACACCCCCTATGACACTGGTACATTTTTCCTGACCGACACACGCTTATCCTTCGAACACTATCTGCGCATCGCTCCGAAACCCCACAGCACTGCGATCGCCAATCAACGGCGCCATAGCCGTAGAAGTCCGCGTTGCCGTGGCGTTGAGGATCCTGGCTGGCGCTAGTTACTGGGATGTTGCCCTCATGTTTGGCTTGTCGGTGCCGACCACGTACCAGATCTTGTGGCCGGTGATCGACGCCATCAACAAGTCGCCTGCGGTTGGGGCGTTCGACTTCCCCTTGACCGAGGAAGGCTGCATGCGAAATGCCAACAGATTCAAGGTGAGGCCTAACGGTGGCCATTACTGCTGCTGTGGGTTATTCTTGGCGGCATTCTCTTGACCAGCCGCGGGATGTTTTTTTTCTAATTACGTCTGGCGTTTCCAGCCGTTTTAGTGTAGGGAGGCCTAGACACAGCCTTCGACGGTAACACAGGAAAAAAAATGTCGTTCNGACTTCCCCTTGACCGAGGAAGGCTGCATGCGAAATGCCAACAGATTCAGGGTGAGGCCTAACGGTGGCCATTATTGCTGCTGTGGGTTATTCTTGGCGGCATTCTCTTGACCAGCCGCGGGATGTTTTTTTTCTAATTACGTCTGGCGTTTCCAGCCGTTTTAGTGTAGGGAGGCCTAGACACAGCCTTCGACGGTAACACAGGAAAAAAAATGTCGTTCCCGGCGGATACAAGTTCGGATTGTCATGTGGTCAGCATGCCTTTAATCGAAAAACAACCCCCGGGTCCCGGGTGGTTCGCCAGCTGTTGGTCTTTGTACAAATGGCCTTTTTACAAATAAACGTTT